>JASKGM010019329.1:0-19843 GCA_034509205.1 Ceratonia siliqua
TAGGTGCACAAATATTTTTCAAGGCAAGATTTAATGTGTGCACCACACACGGGGTCCAAAAAATGTGAGGATACTCAACCTCAATTAGTAACCCTGCAGCCTTACAAACAGGGGCATTATCAGTGATTATTTGAACCACATTTTCAGCTCGAACCTCTTTGATCGTCTCTCTTATTGTCTTAGCTATGAATTCTTTATCCTTATACTCACCAGAACCATCCACAGCCTTCAAAAAGATAGTATTTCCATCGGATGCAGCCATGAAATTAATCAGTGGTCTTCGTTGCACATCAGTCCACCCATCGGTAACTAAACTAACACCCTTGTCACTCCAAGTTCCTTTAATAGGTTCAAGAAGCCTTTCCACATTTGATCTTTCCTTTTGCAACAATGTAATTCGTAATGCATTGTAACCAGGTGGGACAAAACCAAAAAGTTTGTGATTACAAGCAAATTGTATCATACTAATTAAGTATGGATTTCGTGAAAGATTAAAAGGCAAACCAGCTGAATAAAATACTCTAACAATTTCATGTCTAAGTTAGTCTCTCTCTTGATTGTTGAAAGATTTTTCTAAAGGCGCAACAACCCTTCTTTTAGCCCTTGCAGTGCCCTCGACATTCTCAACCTCCATTTCATTTTGGGCTAGGGGAGACATGCCTATATCATCGGGTAATGGGATTGATCTAATTTTATTATTTTTTGTAGCTTCATCATTAAGGCCTTTCATTTCCATTAAACATTGATCACTAACTTTTGCACATAGGCTCACTCCTTTACCAGCAATCTTTTAACAAGTGGCATCTAACTCTACTATACGACTCATGAAAAGGCAAATGACAATAATTACATACCCAACCCTTATTACCACCATCTTTTCCATTATGTTCGGTCATAGTTACATAAGCCCACAAAGGAAATGCACTCTTTTTGGCCTCAGAGGTAGCATATCTATTACTATGGGGGACATGGGTATTTACACTAGAACCACTGCCGGAGGAAAGATTTGACATTGTACTGCAGAAATTAAGTAACAACCAAAACTCAGCATTTCAATTTTGTGCATAACAAAACTCAAAAATGCTAATTTGTAAAATTTGCTAAAAGAAGCCTAAAACAATTAACAATGAAACAATGATAAAATTATGGGGGATTCTAAGCTACAATCCCATTTTGGGGCTGTAGCTTATGTTGAGGGGTGTCGATTTTTTATTTTTATATTTTTTGTCTCGATTTTTTTTTACTTTTTGATATTAATTGATTATTTGTAATGTCATATATTTCTTTGAGAATTTCTTAAAATATTTTTGAATTTTTTACCTATGCATGCATAGTACAAAAAAAAAATTATGAATGAATAGTACACAAAAATATAAAAAAATTTCAAAAAAATTTTAAAAAAATATATGACATATAAAATAATTAATTAATATCAAAAAATAAAAAAAATAAAAAAATAAAAAATTGACACCATCCAAATTATCTAAGGTAAAATAATAAAATCATAAAATACAATGCAATCATACTTAATAGAATTCACAAAAATTAGATTAAAAAAAACTGTGAATGTTTTGACACTTTTAAGGATAATACAAATAAAATAATTAAACCCCATGTACATCATAATAAAATAATTTTAAAAAAAACTGAAACCACATAAATAATCAAACTAATGTTATAATAAAATATTCAATGCCCATAAGCCATTAGTGATGCAATAAATGATCAAACCCATATAACAATAAAATACTCCATGTCCAACTGTGATGCAGTAAGTGATAAAAGCAAAACACATTAATAAGAAAAAATAATGCCATCTGTAATGCACCGAATTTGAAGACGGGGTATAAGGAAGAAATTAGAATAAAGCAATATAAAGTAACTGGAACTCTGGAGCAGATGAAGATGAAGAAAACAAAACTGACCTGCGGAAGGAAGAAATCAGAGGACAGAGGAACGAATATTACCAATCACCACACACTCACCGGCGGCTAACCTTTAAGTCTTCCTTATTTCAGTTTCACCCTTTCATGTTATATAGGTTTCCCTGTTTCTCCCATTCCATCTAGGCACGACATCGTTTGGGGAAGTTTCATTCTTCCCGCAATATCAGATACGTATCATAAAGGGATACGCGTATCGGCCAAACAAAATAAAAAAAGGAGAAAATATGCTAAGCAAGAGTACTATACGCGTCTCATATCTGATATGTATATGGTACGGTATGACTCCATTATACACATATCCGTGCATAAGACTTGTTAGATATGTTGATTTCTTTTGCATTTATGAATAAGGATCTTAGTCTGTAATAATGATAATTGCATAGTATAGATACAGTCCATGTTGGACATATTTATTATTTTTTGTTTAAGCCACTGAGGCTTTTGATTTATGGTGGGCCTGTCCACCTTATTTTTGAATAGATTTGTACCCTGAGATAGTCCATACTTCAAGGGAAACTCTACCAAAATTTTTATTAAATCATTGACTTAGAATTTATTTTTTGTGAGAGTATACTTAACTTTTATTATTCATTTAAAAATGAGTGTTAATAATTTTAGTTGCATGAGTATTTTAGGCTGGTAGGTAATTACTTAAAGGGTAATTTCCTACACCGGTCACTTGCTCCAAAGTGGGGCGTGACACTTAAACATTTTATTAAAAAGTTATCTAAAAATTAAATTAAATGTTTGAATTTTGAATTATTAAAGCATCTTATATTTTTAATAAAAAATATTAAATTAATTACTTACTTTTTTGTTCTTTGTGCTTGTGGTATGGCTGAATAGAATTGCCATGTCTATTTAGTAGACTTTGAGTGTTTTAAAAGTCAATAGATTTAGGAGCATGAGCAGTACCTTTTTTTGCAAATGTTTTCACATAACTACGCTAAATGTTTCGGTTGGAGTAAAATGGTAGAAATGGAGTCTTTTCACTTTTAGGTACAGACCAGCAGAGAGGAAGAAAAACAACGGGAGAGCGTGCTAGAGAGATGAAGCTTCGTGGTGAAGATTGGCTAAGTCCGTGACGGTTGGCACCTCCGACGTGGACTCCACGATGGCTCGGCTCGGTTGGTGGTTTCTTCGTAGAACTTGGGAGGATAAAGCAACAATTCTAAAATTTTCCAAAGGAAACTTACTTAGAAGGCTTTCTTCTTCTTCTTCTTCTTTCCATTCCTTCTCTTCTCCATCATAGATCTGATGGATCGGTGACTCGCTTGGTTCTCTAGGTTTTTCCCAAGTTAACCACGGGTCACCGGGTCTAAGGTTGGTTTTTTAAACGTCGATTTTTGAGATGTTCCAGACCAACTAGGTGACTAATTCTCAGTTTGTCCAATCGAACTGGCCGGGCTGGTCTGATATTTAGAACACTGACAAAATAATACAAATATCCTAAAAACAAATTAGGATAAAATCTTTAATTCATTTGTACTTTTATTCATATTTTCTTTTTCCATTAATACCGTTAACTGATAATCTCATCCCAAATCTCTTATTCTTTCCTCCGTATCACTTACACACACAAAAAAAATTTACTTACCCTCTCAACTCTTCCTTTTTCTCCCTCAATATCCCCTTGATGATTACGATAAGAACGGACATGGGTTTGTGTGCTTTGAAGACTCACGTATGATGGAGTTGCAATGATGATTATGATTGAATTATGGATGATCAAGATCATAGAATTGTGTAGCTCCTAATGAGATAGGAAAGATTGCAACTTCTTTCATTATTCTTACTTTTAATTTTTCGCATTTCCATGTTTTTATTTTTGTTCTAGATTTGGGTGTGTACTTTTTAAGGTGAGATCAAGTAAGAAAATGTGATCCAAACATTAATCTACGATTCTAATTGCTGAAACTTTTTGAAAGTTTTACCAATTCCATAAACATGAGAATATACATATCTATGAGTTTGAGGGAAGATTCACGGGGAAGAAGAGGAAAAATTGAAAAGGTGGGGATTATTTTGTTTGTGTTTTTTGTTTTTGGGTAAGTGGTGCAGAGGAAAGAAGAAGAGATTGTTAAAAATATAGGGGTCTTTATTTATTTATTACTTATTAAGGGTAGAATAGTCTTTTCATAATTTGTTTAGCCTATATATTGTTTCTTTGTATTTAGGTTATTCTATTCTATTGTATTTTCAGTATCAAAGAAACTCTAGTTTCTCCTCTTTTCTTAATTATAGTATTTCTCTAAATTGTCTAACATGGTATCAGAGCATGGTTTCATGGCACAAGGCTTAATCCCAAACACAACTTTCTTAATTCTAGTATTTTTAGTATTAATGAGTTGGCTGGGGGTTTGCAAGGGGCAGCGTGCCCTTGTCAGGGTTCCAGGCGGAGCCCCAAATTTTTGGAGTTCGTACAATTCGTATTCATTCAGTTTCAGTTCATACAATTTGGTATTTCATTTTGGAGTGACCGTACAATTTCATTTGGGGTATTCGTTTAGTTTCTGCAATCTGGTATTTCATTTTCCTTTTGCATTATGGTTTTCTTGGCTTTTTTATTATGGCTACTGAAAGAGACGATTCACTTTAGTCTGTAAGTGTGAGGTTGGATGGAAAGAATTATTCGTATTGGAGTTATGTGATGAGAAATTTTCTCAAGGGTAAAAAGATGTGGGGATATGTTAGTGGAACTTTTGTGAAACCTGGGAATATTGATGAAGGTTATGCTATTTTAATAGAGGCCTGGGAAGCAAACAATGCAAAAATTATTACTTGGATTAACAATGCTATTGAGCATTCCATAGGTACATAGTTGGCGAAGTATGAGACAGCAATAGAGGTTTGGGATCATCTGCAAAGGTTATTCACCCAATCGAATTTTGCAAAGCAGTATCAATTGAAGAATGATATACGAGCTCTTCAACAAAAGAATATGAGTATTCAAGAGTTTTATTCTACTATGACAGATCTTTGGGATCAATTGGCTCTTACAGAATCGACAAAATTAAAGGCATGTGGTGCCTATATTGCTCGTAGAGAGGTACAACTATTAGTACAATTTTTAACTACACTTCATAATGATTTTGAAGGACTTAGAGGTTCAATTCTGCATTGTTCTCCATTTCCTTTTGTTGACTCAGTTGTCAGTGAGTTATTGGCTGAAAAAATATATCTTAAGTCTTATTTTGAAAAGGGAATTCTTTCTACTTCTAATCCTTCTGTGTTAGCAGTACCTCCTAAGAATCAGAATAAGCCTTACACAAGGGTTGCCTTCGATGGGTGTAGTTTCTGTAAGCTAAAAGGGCATTGGAAGGCTCAGTGTCCTAAGTTGAGACATCAGAATCAATTGCAACAGAATCAATCGCAATAGCAATCTTAAGCTTGGAAGCCTAGCAACCAGTTACAGTATAATGCTCATAAACCACCTCAAGGGACCAAACCCCCACAGTCTAATACTGCAGTAGTAGTTTCATCGGATCAATTCACCGATCCTAGTATTCTGGTTGAGCAATTTCAGAAGTTTATCTCCTTACAACCACAAGCTATGTTTGCTTCTTCTTCCGTAGGTCAGTTGCCTAATAATTCTCTAAGTATGTCACATTCTGTATGGGTCTTGGACTCTGGAGCTTCACATGATATGTCTCTAGATTCTTTATCTTTTACTTCTGTGTCTCTTTCATCTTCCATTCCTGTAATGACTGCTGATGGCACTCCTATGCCTTTAGCAGGTGTTGGTTCTGTTGTCACACCTCACTTGTCTCTACCTAATGTTAATCATATTCCGAAACTCACATTAAATCTTGCTTCTGTTGTTTAGTTATGTGATTATGGTAATTTAGTCACATTTTCCTCCTCTTCTTGTTATGTGCAAGATCTGCAATCTTAAAAACTGATTGGGGCAGGCCATAAAAAGGGGGGACTATATGTTTTGGATGAGTTAAAAGTGCCAGTTGCTACAGCTACTGCTATTAGTGTTAATTTGTCTTCTTTTTGTTTGAGTCATTCTTCTTCTAGTTTTTATTTATGGCATTCCCGTCTAAGTCATGTTTCGTCTTTTCGTTTGAGATTTTTGGCATCCACAGGGGCATTAGGAAATTTACAAACTTGTGATATTTCTAATTGTAGTGGATGTAAACTGGCAAAATTTTCAGCTTTACCATTTAATCGAAGTATTTTTGTTTTTTCTTCTCCATTTGATTTAATTCATTATGATGTATGGGGACCTTCTCCTATTGCCACAAAAGGAGGGTCTCGATATTATGTTTCTTTTATTGATGATCACACTCGTTATTGTTGGGTTTATTTAATGAACCATCGCTCTGAATTTTTTGAGATATATACAGCCTTTCAAGCTCTTGTTAAAACTCAACATTCTGCTGTTATCAAATGTTTTAGGTGTGATTTGGGTAGGGAATATACTTCTAATGAATTTTGAGAGCTACTTGCCTTAAATGGAACTATTCACCAAATTTCGTGTACAAATACTCTTGAACAAAATGGTGTTGCTGAAAGAAAACATAGGCACATTATTGAAACTACTCATTCTCTCTTGTTGTCTACTTCTGTTCTTAGTGTGTTTTGGGGTGAAGCTATTCTTACTGCTGTAGGTTTGATTAATACAATTCCATATTCTCATATTTCAGGTTTTTCTCATTTCGAAAAGTTATATGGGTATGCCCTTAATTATTCTTTCTTTAGAGTTTTTGGTTGTACTTGTTTCGTTCTTTGTCTTCATGTAGAATGCAGTAAGTTGTCCTCTCGATCTACTATTTGTGTCTTTCTTGGTTATGGTGAAGGTAAAAAAGGGTATCACTGTGTTGATCCAATCACTCATAAGCTTTATGTGTCTCATCATGTTGTTTTTCTTGAGCATATACCTTTCTTTTCTATTCTATCCACTACTCATAACTTGACTAGATCTTATCTTATTCGTATAGATCCTTTTTTTTTAGGATTATAATAGTTTATCATCTCAGGTTTCTAGTACTGATCATTCTGCAAGTATTGACACTTTACTCTCCAACCCACCTGAAGCTTTATTTGAGATTGCGGATCCATCTCTACATCAATCCAAACGCATTCGTAAGTCCACAAAGTTACCAGATTTTGCTTATTCTTGTTATTCTTCATCTTTTACTTCCTTTTTAGCTTCCATTCATGGTCTCTCTGAGCCCTCTTCCTATAAAGAGGCAATTCTTGATCCTCTTTGGCAGCAAGCCATGGATGAGGAACTTTCTGCTTTGCATAAGATAGGTACTTGGGATTTGGTTCCTCTGCCTCCTGGTAAGAGTGTTGTTGGTTGTTGTTGGGTGTATAAGATCAAGACAACTTCTGATGGATCTATTGAGCGATACAAAGTTAGGTTGGTTGTAAAAGAGTACTCTCAACATTATGGTATGGATTATGAGGAGACATTTGCTCCTGTTGCAAAAATGACTACTATTTGTACTCTTATTGCAGTAGCTTCGGTTTGTCAGTGGCATATTTCTTAACTTGGTGTTAAAAATGCCTTCTTAAATAGAGATCTTCAAGAAGAAGTTTATATGGCACCACCTCCTGGTGTTTCACATGAATTTGGGTATGTTTGCAAGCTCAAGAAAGCATTATATGGTCTCAAACAAACACTCCGTGCTTGGTTTGAGAAATTTTCTATTGTGATTACTTCCCTAGGATTTGCTTGTAGTAGTCATGATTCTGCTCTTTTTGTTAAGTGCACTGCTGCAGGACGAATCATTCTGTCTTTATATGTTGATGACATGATTATTACCGGTGATGATATTCATGGTATTTCAGTTTTGAAGATAGAGTTAGCTACACAGTTTGAAATGAAGGATTTGGGTCCTCTGCGATATTTCTTGGGTATTGAGGTAGCCTACTCACCCAGAGGTTATCTTCTCTCTATATGTTGAAGATATTCTTGAGCAGGCTAGACTTACTAATAATAAGACTGTAAATATTCTCATTGAGGTTAACACAAAGTATTCTTCTTCTGATGGTTTACCTTTGTCCGACTGTACTTTATACCGTACTATTATTGGGAGCTTGGTATATCTCACTATTACTCATCTAGATATTGCATATGCTGTTCATGTTGTTAGTCAGTTTGTTGCTTCTCCTACTACAGTTCATTAGGTAGCTGTTCTTCGTATTTTGTGGTATCTTCGGGGTACAGTCTTTCAGAGTCTTTTACTTTCATCCACCTCTTCCTTGGAGCTGCATGCATACTTTGATGCTGATCATGGCAATGATCCCACAGATTGTAAGTCTGTTATTGGTTTCGGTATCTTTTTGGGTGATTCTCTTATTTCTTGGAAGACCAAGAAACAATATATTGTTTCTCAATCTTCAACCGAAGCAGAATATCGTACTACGGCATCTATTACTAAAGAAATTGTTTGGTTACAATGGTTACGTGCAGATATAGAAGTTTCTCTTTCTCATCCCACTCCTATGTATTGTGACAACCCGAGTTTTATTTAGATTGCTCACAACTTGGTTTTCCATGAATGAACTAAGCACATTGAGATCGATTATCACCTTACACATCATCATCTCAAGCATGGCACCATTATTTTGCTCTTTGTTTCTTCTTCTTTATAGATTGCAGATTTCTTTACCAAGTCGCATTCTATTTCCCGTTTTCGTTTTCTAGTTGGCAAACTCTCGATGCTTGTAGCTGCTGCATTATGAGTTTGAAAGGAGATGTTAAGAAATATAAGGTCTTTATTTATTTATTACTTATTAAGGGTATAATAGTCTTTTCATAATTTATTTAGCCTATATATTATTTCTTTGTATTTAGGTTATTCTATTCTATTGTATTTTCAGTGTCAATGAAACTCTAATTTTTCCTATTTTCTTAATTCTAGTATTTCTCTGAATTGTCTAACAGAGATTTGTGATAGAATCATTCATTAAGAGTATTAAGGGAAAAGACAAATATAGTAAAAGTAAATGTTAATTGAAGATTTTATCCTTGTTTAATTTTAATATACTTGTGTTATTTTACATAATATATTTATTATTTTGTTATATTAAAATTTTTTAATTAAATAATTAGTTTATGTTAACTAAAATCATTATTTTAATACTCAATTAACAGTAAGAGGTAATTTAACTAAATTGTGATAGTATAGGATGCAATATGTTATAATTAATAAATTAATGGATAGAATGCAATGAAAACTAAAGATTAGAGTAAAAAGGTACAAAATTTTCTTATTTTTATAATAGAATAACTATTTTTAAACTAAATAATAATTTTCTACAAATAGTTAAAAAATAAATAGTGTGAACAATAAGTGCCATATAAGATTAAAAAAATTATAATATGTACTATTATATATAAAAGTTGGTTTGAGTCTTTTGTATATAATTTTAGTTTTACAAAAAAAAGTAATGGATAGTTATTTAATAAGTACCTATTATCTCTTTTTAATTTGTATTACTTAAAAATATATATTATTCTTATATACATAGAATAGAATATAAATAATTACATATTATTTGATATTTTATTGAATGACATAATTTATTTATAATTATTAATTTATTTAAATATAACTAATATAAAAGAATAAATTGACATGAAAAGTAATATGTGAAACCATTAATACAGTAAAACCTCTATGAATTAATAGCCTTGGATCATATAAAATCTATTAATTAAAAGATGTATTAATTAATTAATAATTTATTAATTTATAGAGTGTATTTACTATTTACAATTTAATATGTAATTTTAACAAATTATTAATTTATGATATGAATGTGACTACAGACTTATATAAGGGTTTTTTAGCAAATTATTATCTTACTAATTTATTGGAATTATTAATTTAGCCTATTATCTCAAGTTAGGATCATAAAAAATTATTATATAAAAAAGACTATTAATTTATCAAGTATTAATATATAGAGGTTTACTGTACTTTTAATTAACTCTATATTGTTTATAAAACTTCAATAATATTTTGGAAAGACGGTGTTTTTCCCACATTATTTTTCTTATATAATTTTTCTTAAGTTTATTGAATATATTTTAGTTTAATTAACAACAACTTAATGAAATTATCAAAACTATCTTAAATTTTGAATTGATAACATATATATAGAAATGGGCCAAATGGCATATAATATTGAAAATAATGATAAAAAATATATATAAAAATATGATAAAGAAGGGGAATGCCTAAGTTACCCCCACAACAGTAGACGATAGCTTAATTACTTTTATTCTCATCTCTCATTATTTTATTTTTTGTTTTGATTTTTTAGTATTAATTAATTATTTTTTATATTATATATCTTTTTGAGAATTTTTTATTTTTTTAAAAAATTTTTCTTATGAAAAAATAAATTCAAGAAAAATTATTAATAAATAGTACAAGAAGTATAAAAAAAATTTAAAAATTTTTTTAAAAAACTCCAAAAAAAATATGACATAAAAAATAATTAATTAATGTTAAAAAATAAAAAAAAATCTAAACAAAAAATAAAAAAAAGAAGAGGTGAGATTAAAATATATTATGCTACCGCCCACATAATGTACAGCAACATAACATGCCCCTAAAGAAAGATGGATATAATATGTACAAATATTAAAATTTACAAAGATATGATAAATGTTGAGACTTACAAAGTAAGCAAAAAATCTTAAAAAGAGGAAGCTCGAAAACAACTCAAAGGAGTACAAGTTTTCAATCTTCTCACATACTAGAAATTGAACTCTACCAAGCTATTGTTACAAAGATTCATTTATAGAAGTGTTGAGCCCTTGTTGACTCGAATTTCAATTAGTTTGAAGTCCGAAACAATATAAACGTGATGAAATAATATTTTGCTTTTCTTGTTGCTTTTGTTTTCTTTGCTTTGTCTTTTTCACTTTTCATAATGGTGATATATTCCTTTTTGTCCTTTTTTGTGGTAATAATGACATTCCCTTTTTTGTCTTTATTTGTGGTAATGATGATATTATCTTTTTTACATTTCACATTTCTTTTTTGCAATGATATTCTTTGTTGTGTTTTGCCAACACTGTCCTTTACTTGAACTGTGCCAGATTATTGAGGTTGATGCCTTGACAGTAATCCTCGTTCTGCGAGGTAAAGCTGGATGTTATGTCATCTTGCTCATCCTTTGTTAATGGTGCTTTATCTTATAATTCTTTAATATTTTGTGTAAATTTCTCCTATGTGGTAGCTGTTGAAAGATCATACATAATTTGTGATTTTAGTGTCAAGAACTAATTGATATGTTGATTGGTTTTGCTAATTTATAGTGGATGTTGTTGACACCAATTCAAAATGGTATCTTTGCTAACCAATCGTGGATTGAATTCGTTCCACCATTTTGTTCTGAATTCTCTGGCCACCCAGAGAGGTATTGGTGAAGGAAGCTTTGTTGTAGTTGTGTAATCCCAAGCCACAATCCATGTGATGCATATGTGAGAAGAATTTACTGTTTCCATGGCAGAGGACCTCCTTAGAATGAGAAAAGGGAAAAGATTAGTTCATTTCTTAACTTCTACATAGTTTCGTACACATGTATATCAAATGATTACAATATACCATTCCTAACCACTTCCTAAAATCCTGGTGATACTGACAGTAACCCTTATAGGTGCCTTCTGTGTGCTTCTGCTATTAGCGCATGAATCGTCCCAATCTTTGGGCCTTACTTGTTCCCTTATGGGCCTCTGCCTTTCATTGCTCATTTAGCCCAGTATCCATTGTAGCATCAGTCCCATGCATTACTTCTTCTGGCCCATTGCACGTAACCTTCCTGGTAGATCCAAAAGCACCTTGTCCTCACGTCTTGTTTGAGTGTTCCCAATCTTCCCATGAAGCATCTTCGAGAGACAGGCCCTCCCATTGAATCAAAACCAAGGTTTTGGGTGGTTGGTGGGAATTGTCAAGCTTTGAATTGACTATCGTGAGTAGCCAGATGATCGGATGGATATCAACATTTTCAGTTGGGAGTGTGGCTACGACCAGTGGCAAGGAACCACGGTGACGCTTCAATAGGGAATAGTGGAAAATAGAGTGGATCTTAGAAATTGATGGCAATGCAAGTTCATAGGCGACTACCCCAATATGCTCCATGATTTCAAATGGCCCATAAAAATGTTTGGTGAGCTTTCGAGAGGACCCACCGAAAATAGAGGTTGGCCGATACGGTCATTGACCCATTAAAAAATGTGCAACACAATAGCTATCTCAAGTGAAGAATGTCGCGTGATAATTAGGAATAAGATTCCTATATCACCTCCTCAATAAAAATTGCTTAAATTCAAACTCAAAAATAAAAGAAAATAACGAGCAATGAAAGCAAAAATAGCACTACTCATGGACCATATTTATAAACTGGAGTTTTGAGTGAAGCAAGAAAATAAAAGCTTCAAATATAAAATAGTAAAACTTACAACCAAATTAGATTTATTGAAGTTAATTAACCAATAAGCAACTAACTAAATACCAAAAACCACTAATCAAACGCTAATAATCTAATGAGGAAGAAAGAAGATTAATTTTAGATTAACCATATATTTTCTAATAAAAATTACCCCAATTATTATAAGACTCAAAATTAACAACTAAATATTTTAATTAATAGAAAATTAATAAAAGAAACCAAACACTTAATAAATCTAGAGGTGCTAATAGATGAACATAACAAAACTAAGAACAAAGCTAGATTAGAAAATAATTAACATAATACAAACTAAAGATTGAAAAACACTAAATTGATAATTTTAGGGTTCATCTATATATTCAAAACTCAAGTTCTAAAAATAAATTCATAGGAATTGTTACCACAAATCAAATAGGACCTTAAATGAACAAGGAAATAACTAGAATCAAAACTAAACTAAACACCAAAAATTAAATAACCTTAAACTACAAATCTAAAAAATAAACCATTAACTTCAAACTAAAATTAAATGAGAAACTAGAGAATGAAAAGAGCAAGGAGAGAGCCAGAAGTTGGAGCCAGTAGACAGGTTGAAGATTTAGTCCCCTGTTACGTTCTACAAAGGCTACGTTCTAGTTCTACAACCTCTCTTGCCCACTGTTACGTTTTGGCTTGGTGTCCCTCTGCCGTGTCTAAAATTTGGTATCTCCCTCCGCTGTAGCGTTTAAAATCCCTAATACCCAAATGTACTTCTCTCTTCTGCTCCTACGACGTCGTCCCAGCTCAAAGTGTCCCATGTGATGCTGTGCATTCTTTCTTCTTGCGTTTTGATGCTCACAAGTCATAATGCCCGAGTATCCTTCTCCAAGTCTGTTGGTGCATTTTGTGTCAAATTGATGCATGCGTTTTAGCTTTATTATGTTGTACTTCCCAGCCGGCAGTTATTATTACATGTGTTCCTCTTTGTTGCAAGCACCTACTGTTGCTCATATATTTCCATCAAATATATATAGGTGCTCGCAACAAATATTTGCAGAGGATAGTTATTATTACATGTGTTCTTCTTTGTTACAAGCACCTATATATATATATATATATATATATATATATGGCGTCTCTTCCCCCACACAAGAGCATTGATGCTCCTGTAAAGGGAGGGTTGTAGGCCCCACGTTGACATATGTGGGGTCCACAACCTCTTCCTCTCACAGGAATATTGATGTTCTTGTGTAGCTTAGATTTTTTCATATATATATATATATATATATATAAAAGAGATAAAAATTATAAAAAATATGTTGTGCATGAAAAAAAATATTGACCAATTAAATCATAAGTCATAAAATAAGCAAAAATATACTATTAATTAATTTAAATCACTACTTGGATTTATTTTCCTCTTAACCAAATTTTTTTATCTAAAACTAATAATAATGTCATGAAAGAATTAAAATATATTAGTTCTAAATGTATAAAATATGCAATATTTCAGCTCAATTACATCCCCAGTTAGCATTTTGCTAGTTCTCGAGTAAAATAGTGAAAATTAATTGAGATGAATATTGCACAAATATTGAAATCCAAACAAAGGCAATCAAACACTATTCTAAATCTCACAAAGGTAACACATGACAAATCAGCCTTGGGAGGTATATCTACCAAGACTATCTCAACAGTTTATTACATATAATAGGAGCAAATATCTTAAAACTAGATGTGTGTGTAGCTAAACAATATGTGTTTTCCCTTTTTACTAGCCAAGATTTTTTTTAGGATTTTCAACCTTAAGATTAATCATTATCAATTTTAACTGTTGGATCTAACTGTTTATCCTAAATGTTTATGGTACAAGCATATATTTTAAAAATTTTAAAACATTTAAATTTGCAAACAGGCATAAATAAAACACATAGGCAAATAACTCACAGCTTGTGAGAGAAGTAAAATAAATAAGAATTTTACATATATTTTGTAATTACTTTAATCTTATAATTCGCTTTCTAACCCAGCGCACTGATAACCTATTATTTGGGAAGCACCAATTTATGGAACTTATGGTGAATATGTTTAGTGATTGAAATAAAATAAAAGATGAAAAAACAATAATTGATAGCTTTCAAAATTAAATTAGATAGTCTTCCCCTTTGCTCCTCTTAGTGTGACATATGAAATTGTACTTTGAAATAACTTAGATTATTTTTCTAAACTCACAACACTCTTGGCCTTAAGAGAAAATATTCTCTCAAAGTTTTCTTCTCTCTTTTTCAAGTGGGCGACTAGTTCACTCATCTTCTTTCAAATATTCACATGTACGACCACAAGAGTAAGATTTTGCAAATATATAGTATGCTAACCCTAGGTCATGTGAGAACATTTGAGTATGATTTAAAAATTTAATCTCTAACTATTAGAGATTCATACGTCTATTAATGAAGAATATTATATAATTAAATTATCTAATGATATCAATTAATAATCATATTATTAATTTTGATAATAACATATTTTATTTAACAATTAAATAAAACACGTGTGACTTTCTAATTGGTCATGCCTGAATTAGAAATTCAAATAAATGAATTTTACTTAATTAAATCTCCTTGACTTAATTAGTTTTCTAATAAATGTAGGTTACCTAAGAAACTAAAACTCTTTTAATTTCTATACTTTATTCAATTAGATAATTAGGTAATTAGGAGGGAATATATTTGACCTTGCCAAAGACTAATTCGCATCTCTAACAACATTAGGATAAATAAATTAATTAATTAATTTTATCTAATAAAATGTTATAGCTAAAATTCCTAATTAAATAGAAATTCAAATATTAATTTAAAATAATTAATCCAAAAAAATAATTACTAAGATAAATGTTGTCTAAATTGAGATAACACTTGTCTTAATTAAGACAAACATTTATTTTAAAATTCTATTATCTAATTAAAATAACATTTATTTAATTTAGACAATTAATATAAGAATTATTTTTATCTCTTTAGTGAGAAAAATATTTCTCACATTTTCAAGCATGTTAAGGACAACAATTGTCTTAAAATAATTATGTCTAAATTAAGATAACTCTTGTCTTAATAAAGAAATTAGTTGAAATGCTATGAATTAACTTTATCTTGAATTTATTCTAACTTAATATGTATTGAATTCTCTAAAGCTAGATAGGAAATTCATTTAGATACAAGAATTTCAAGCTCCAATAAATTTAAAATTATTTTAATCTCATTAAGATAATCATATTTTATTAATCATGAAGTTATTTTACTAAAGACTCATGATTGTACTCTTTGATAATTCCTAAAATTACAATAAGTAAATGTTGAACATTGATTTATCCAATTTGCAAACCTAATATTTGTGAACCCTCGTAGCCATATATTGACACAAGGTAAAATTATCGTTTTATCCCTTATGTCAATTTTGCTCCTTGGTGTCAAATTTCTTCCGATAAGTGACCATATATGTCACTTGTCTTCTTGAGATCACCATAAGTGATGTAATGTTACGAACTTCATTTCTTAGATTTATGTTCTTAAATGTTCACTCCCACTATGATCCCAACATGCAAGGTATTGACCAATGTCACACAATGGTTATGCCCATAGTATATCAAATATCACAATGGCCATGAACATGAGTCCATAATCCATTCGAATTTTGGTTCTGAAACTAACGGATGCAATGTGTGTGAGCTCAAATTCAAATCAACGGTATTAACTTAAACTTGATATCTCATTTGATTCCAATTCATTTAATAGTATCATTACATGAAGTCTACTATTTCAATGATTTGATATTCATCATTTCCTTATAAAGGAATGTCATTTTTTCTATAAAGGTAATCCAAATACTACATTCTTTATTGAATAGAGTGACATGCTTTATTCAGTGACAATAAATATTGTTTTAGATTCATTCAAAGATACATATCTCATTTTGCATAACTCTTATGCAAATGTATCTTGGTTTATTAGAATATAGGAATTTTAATAGCTAGAAAATAAGGCTTACATAAATGAACTCTTTATTTATTAATATTGAAATGTATTTACACCAAATTAGAGAATACAACTTGCTTTCTAAGGCAACCTATTCTCAACACTAACTACCTCAAAGCCCAAGGGATTAGTAATTTTCATGCCAAATTTATTTAAACGTTGAACACTCAACCTCCAAAGTTTGGGTAACCATTTTTATCCCTTTAGCTCCCTAAGCTGCCTTCATCTTTGTTTTTCTCTTTGTTATTTTTTTTTGTTGTTGTTGTTGTAGCTTTTTTTTTTTTAATGTAAGACATGGGTTGGTATTCCTACAGTTTACTTCTCTTATGTTAAATCAATGAGTAGTAAATAAGGAACACTAAAAATTATAAGCATGTGCAAAATGTTCTTAAAAACTTTCCCTTCATTCTATATAAATCTCAGCATCTTGGTGTTTCAAGCCACACATAAACCAAATGTGATACATTACAAATCATGCTCTATGCTTAAACTTAAAAATAAATCTTCACAAAAATAATTTTGCTCAGTTACTCCACCATGATGCTTAGATTTCACAATAAACTAGATCATTGCACAACATATTAATGAAAAAAAATGTGTTAATCTGTGCACACACACTACCCCCAACTAGCAAGAGACATAGACCTCAATGACTCGAACAAAGGAAAGCAAGGTGCATAGAGATAAGTAAACAGAACAAAAAACCAAGTATGAGATATAAAGTGAAAGAAAAACAACAAATAAAAATTAAAGAAAAAAATGCAATTAAAGAAAGCGATAAAAGGGGAAAAAGGTCAAAATACTTCATTGGGATCTTGTACAAGCACGGTTTCTTCATTGGCTTTCTTAGAGCACCCCTAAGTGGATTTTGACCATTTTAAACTAGATCCACCAATAGATAAAGAACCACTATTGGAGCTCAACGCAAGATTATGAAGGATGCTTCTTAATATAATGCTATTTTCCATGGAAACAAGTGAGGCAAAACCTTTTGATGATGAATTGAGCTACTGTCATTTTTAGATGAATTTGCACCACAAAGAATCCAGACCAATAAGGCTCTTAAAGTTTTATGTGCACTTCCAACAACCTTATGTGATTGCTTTGTACTAAACCTCTTGTTGTGAATAACCTTACAAGTCTCTTGCACATGAGCTAGCAATGTGGGTGTCTTTAACTTAGGATGATTGAAAGATGATTGACCCTGAAAAGTCATAGGAATGTCATAACCTAGCATATTTTCAACCATATCAACTGCATGTACCTCTGAATCATCACATCCACTTGGCATCTTGCAAGCATTGATCACATTCTTCTGTGCTGTGATTCTTGCATGAGAGCTAAGCAAACTACACTCCCTTTTCCCACCATCTTAATGAAATCTATGACATGATTTAATTCATTGTGATATTTGTTGGATATAGTGTTTATCCTAGGTGTTTATGGTACAAGCATGAATTTAAAAATTTCAAAACACTTGAGTTTGTAAAACTGGTGGAAACAAAATACATAGGCACAAAACACTTCACGACTAACTATAAGATGGAATGAAGAATATTCACATACCTCTTGA
This sequence comes from Ceratonia siliqua, assembly GCA_034509205.1. Taxonomy (NCBI): domain Eukaryota; kingdom Viridiplantae; phylum Streptophyta; class Magnoliopsida; order Fabales; family Fabaceae; genus Ceratonia; species Ceratonia siliqua. Next base: position 17,952 of record JASKGM010019329.1, read on the forward strand.
AAATATTGAATGTTATAATTTGTTTCCCAACCAAGCGTATTGACTGTCTATTTTTTGAGAAACACTAATCCACTTAACCTACAGTAAATAGGTTTAGTGATAGGAACAAAGTAAATAATGAAAAAGAAAAAATAATTGATAACTTTTAAAATTAAATTAGAAAACCTTCCCCTTTATTCTTCTTAGTATGGCATGAAGAATAGCACTTTGATATTACTTTAAACCTTCACTCAAGCTCACAACACTCTCGGCCACAAGCAAAAGAAGAAAGCGGTTCTCTCTTTCTCACACACAAGCTTTTGGCCAAAAGGAATTTTGTTGGGAATAGGTTGTCCTGGAAAGCAAGTTGTATTTCCTAATTTGTTGTAAATACATTTTAATATTAATAAATAAAGAGTTTATTTATGTAAACTTTATTTTCTAACTATTAAGGATCCTAAATTCTAATAAACCAAGATACATTTGCATAAGTGTTATGTAAAAGGAGATATGTATCTTTGGATGAATCTAAAATACTATTCACAATCACTAAGTAGAGCTAGCCATCCTATTCAATAAAGATTGTAGTGTTTGGATTATCTCCATAAAAAGAATGAGATTTCTTTTTAAATGAATAATAAATCTCAAATAATTGAAGTAGTAGACTTTAGGTAATGATACTATTAAATAAATTGAAATCAAGTGAGATATCAAGTTCAAATTAATACAGTTGCTTTGAACTTGAATTCATACACATTGCATTCTTTAGTGGCAGAACCAAAATCTGGATGGATTATGGAATTGTGTTCATGACCATTGTGATATTTGATGTATGGGCATGACAATTATGTAACATTGTTCAAGACTCTGTATGTTAAGATCATTGTGGGAGTGAATATCTGGGAACATAAATATAGGAAATAAAGTTCGTAGCATTACATCACTTCTGGTGATTTCAGGAAGACACGTGACATATATGGGCCCAGTGAAATGATGAATTAGCTACTCATCATTTCAAGATAGTTTTAGAAAAGTTTTAAAAATTATCTTGTCACTTATCGGATGAAATCTAAGACTAGGGGGCAAAATTAACATAAGGGCTAAAATAGTCATTTTACCTTGTGTCAATTGATGGCTAAGAGGGTTTACAAACACTAGGTTTGCAAATTGGATAAATTAATGTTTAACATTGACTTATCGTAATTTTATGAATTATCAAGAGTGCAATCATGAGTATTTGGTGAAATAACTTCATGATTAATAAAATATAATTATCCTAATGAGATTAAAATAATTTCAAATTTATTGGAGCTTAAAATTTCTATATCCAAATAGAATCCTTACGTAACTTTGGAGAATTCAATCCACATTAAGTTGTAATAGATCTAAGATGATAGCTTTTCAATTAATGTATTTATTAAAACAATAATTGTCTTAATTTAAATAAAAATTATTTAAGGACAAATGTTGTCCTAATTATTCTTAAAAATATAAGAAACATTTTTGTCACCAAAGAGACAAAAATAATTCTCATATTAGTTGTCTAATTTAAACAAGTGTTATTTTAATTATATAATAGAATTTTAAGACAAAGATTTGTTTTAATTCAAATAAGTATTGTCTTAATTAAGACAACCTTTTAGCTCAATAATTTATTTTGGTTTAACCACTTTAAAATAATTCTCACATTAGTTATCTAATTTTTTAAATTCCCATGTAATTAGGAATTTTGGCTATATCATTTTGTTAAGATGAAATTAATTTAATTAATTTTTTATCCTAATATTATTGCAAAGTTTGAATCATTCAAATTTGTAAGACAACCTCCTCCCTATGCTAATTTTTTAAATTCCCATGTAATTAGGAATTTTGGCTATATCATTTTGTTAAGATGAAATTAATTTAATTAATTT
>JASKGM010019329.1:19943-30924 GCA_034509205.1 Ceratonia siliqua
TTTATCCTAATATTATTACAAAGTTTGAATCATTCAAATTTGTAAGACAACCTCCTTCCTATGTGATTGAGAGGAGCACGCCCAAAAAGAGGGGAATTGATTCTCTCCTAATTATCCTAGTAAATAAAAGATTATAAATTAAAAGAGTTTTAATTTCTTAACTTATATTCACTAGGAGACTAACAAAGTACAAGGAATTTAGTTAAATAATTTTTTTTAATTTTATATTCAAGCATGATCAATTAGAAAACTCCACATATTTTAAATCTTAAATAAAATATGACTTTATCAATTGAATAATGTATTATTAATTGATAAATTAATTAGATAACTTGATTATCTATTTTCCTTAATAGGCATGTGAAATTCCTAAGTTTTAGGTAATGATATTTTTGATTCAAATGAATGACCTAGTGTCTGGTTAGTACAAATATAACATAACCCTTCTCTCGTTGTAACCGAAAAAATTAGACTTGAGAGTGCCTCAAGTTTTTTGAGAGAAAAACACTAAGAGCAAAAGTAAATTTTGTTTGAGTGCATTCATAGATTTCTACACGCCATACTTGAAGAAAAAGGGAATGCTTTCTAATTAACTTTAAAAGCTATTAATTTTTTTTTATCTTTTATTTTATTCCAATCACTAAGTTTATTCACTTTAGATTTTGTGGATTGATACTTCTCAAATAATAGGCGATCAATGCGCTTGATTAGAAGTATATTACAAGATTAAAGTAACTACAAGAGGTATGTAAAACTCTTATTTATTTTACTTCTCTTTCTAGTTGTGAGTTATTTGCCTATGTGTTTTGTTTCTTCCTGTTTACAAGCTTCAATGTTTTAAAAATTTTTAAACCAATACTTGTACTGTAAACATTTATGATAAACAACTAGATCTAACAAATTTTTCTCTCAAAAATTTCCTTCTCTCTTTCTCAAGTGGGCAGCTAGCTACCTTTTCTTCTCTCAAAATTCTTTTCATTTTTTCACTTGTTCACATGTACGGCCTCAAGAGAGAAATGATGCATATATAGTATGTAACCCTAGATCAAAAGAGAGCATTTGAATATAATTCAAAAAGTCAATCCCTAACCATTAGAAATTCACATGCATACTAAAAGAGAATTTAGATAATCAAATTATTTAATGTTTTATTAATTAATAATGTATTTATTAATTTGGTAAATACATATTTTAACAATTAAATTAACATGCATAGTTTTCTAATTTGTGATACTTAAATTTAAAATTTAATTAAATAAATTTTATGTAATTAAATTTCTTTGACTTAGTTAGTAAATGTAAATTATCTAATAAATTAAAACTCTTTTTAATTTATGATCCTTTATTTACTAGATAATTAGGGAGATATAGGTTTGAATATGTCAATCCTCTCTCTACCCTACTTGGCCGTCCATCTCTCTATCTTATAGAGATGTAGTTTACTTTACTTAAGTTTGAATAATTCAAGCTTTATGTAATTAAGATTAAATTTACTTTAATCAAAATTTTATCCTAAATACATGCATTGTTTGAAATTCTTAATTAAAGAGGAATTTAATTTGATTTTCTTTGTCATGCCTCAATTTTGGGTAAATGATCGGCATAGAAATGTTATCATATACGTATCATCCTACAAGCTTGAAACGTTAACTCTACATGACCGTGCAACTACCAAGACCAAAAGAATATAATCATTTAATTGAATAAGAACACTGCACTGAGCAATATAAAACTCATGCACAAGCTGTCTACACTACACTAGTGGATCGACTTTTCATCAAGATAAGATTACATAGCCAGACCGTATATACTTTATCATAAGATACAACTTGAAATAACACGTAATACAACCCTGAACTGGCCTAGGACGACAATGCAACATTCTTAACCCAACTGTCCAATAATGCCATTTGTTACTCCATTCGCCTTCTGAGAAAATTTGAGAAGTGCTTGTAAAATTCCTATAGTTTAACTAAAATAATATTAGATAATAGACTCATTTAAAGAATTTTAAATGCATATTTCCACTATCAGTTTATATGATAATTTACAAGAATATCACCAGTAATCACTATTTACATAAATTAATTTAGGTTTCATGTAATATACATATACTTTATGTATGAAAATCCATGTACTGTTGAAATACTTATAGTATAAGAGATGAAGAAATTTTCATGTACTTTAATATAGAATCACCATGTAAATTTCATTTACTTATAAGTTTCAATAAAAAAAACAAATCCATGTATTTGTATATCTAAAAATACAAGAGCAGATATTTCAAATACTTACACATATATGTGAACATCAAACTATTATGGGTAAGAAATTCATGTAATTGTGATGGAAAAACACATATAATTTGAGAATGGATCTACTTTCTCTTCACATATGAAACTCTCTCATATAACAAGTAACATATATTATATGCATCCGGAAAAAGCTCAACTCATAGATGTTAGCCATGTGCCCGTCCTAAGTAACTCTTTATGTCTCCCATATAGTCCATGGACAATTCATATACTACTTATGGTTTCCTCATAGAAGTAACTAATGATCTACCCAAAAAGTTCTCATTTACCATAAGAAAATGATTGTAGATAAAATTGTCATATCATATAAGTAATAATCATGTAAAATCTTGAACATGATAACTTTTATAAAAACATATGCATATGAAATGTATCCTGCTCATGTTATAATTAAAAAATAATTGTAATTAACTTGAATAAAATTATAGTAAAAACTTATACACCCAATATTATTCATGATCAATGTAAAATCATCCAAATAGTGACACGAGAAATTTCCACAAGCTTCAAAAAGTCTCACAGATGAATTCTTGTAACCAAAACTTGAGTTATCACCATCAAAATAATTATAGTTTATAAAAAAATCGTATGCAATCAAGTACAGAAGAATTCCACTAAAACTTACGTCAACATTCCAAATAATTCAAAATTAAAAAAAAAGAATGTTCATATTTAATAAGATAATTTCAAATAAAACTTATCACCTACATCATATCAAATAATACATGTCAACTTCTCTTCATTTTCAATATCAATAATTACAGCATAACATTTCAAATACACAAGCACAAGCATGTTCACTAATGAGAAAAAAAATATGTTCAATATAACACTAATATATCTAATTATTTCACCTCATGTAACTCACATAAAAACATTCAAGCATAATCATAGAATATAACCAAAACAACAATCAATAAATAGAACCAACCATACTTCTCCATATAAATATTCTACAATATTTAGAACGAACAAAAAGTATTAAAGTAATAGGTATAGAAAACCAAGGGATAATGTTTCGTAAAAGACAATAATTTCATTAATAAAATTTAAGTGTGAGAAATAATCATGAAGCTAGATTTAAATTACTTCTACACAATGTATTCCTATAACTTATTTAGATCCTATAAGAAGGATGGAATAGTTGTATTCGGATAAAGAGAAAAGCTAGACATAAATGTGGTAAGAAAATAAACTAAAGGTAATAGTATTTAAAAACTTTGGTTAGAATGAATGCATATCATGGATGTAAAATACTTATCAACAGAAATATGTATAGAGGTATTGGATACTGGATATACTCCTAAAAGATAAAGTTTGAATTGAGTAAAAGAAATAAATTACGAGTAAATAAGTATATAAAATAGAACTTCATAAAGAATATAAATAGAACCTTACAATGGGGACATACAAAATCAAAGCACAAAATAGTAAAAATCACATAAGTAACACTAGCCAACGACATGATATAATTATCTTAATGGGAGATATAAAGAAGTGAAGGAACAAAGATAGATTTGGGAAGAATATTAGGATAAGAGGGAGGATGAAATTTAGCAGAGGCAACCCTAAAGAATTTAACTGAACTTTTTATAAGCCAAAGTATATAGAAGATAAAACTGGGAACAACTAAGATTCTTAACTTAAATGAAGATAAATAAAATCTTTTATGAAGACATATAAAATAATGATCATGAAACAATGAATTTACCTAAATAGTATAACTTAAGAAAATGATAGATTGGACTTAGGAAAATTTACAAAAATGGAAGAATGATAAATGATCGATTAAGACTAATTATTACAGTCTTTCAATGATTTTTTTTAAGAAAGTAAATAAAATGGGGAGAATATTTAAAAACATTAAGAAATTTAACCAAAGAGGGTGGAAAAGCATAATTCCATGAAACCTAATCATCCTCCAACTGCATAAGTAAAAGAATGAACGAAAAGAAAACTGATAGTCAGAGAGTAACTTCCATGGCAATATGAATCCTCAGAACAACTAACCGAGCAACCATGGGTAATCCTCTGGAACTAGTCATAGTGACCCCTCTGGGGTCTCCTAGTACTAAAGCCAAGGTGACCGATGGGGCATCTATAATGAAGATGGAGTAAATCGAATGGCAGCTAGAATTTTAGCTGAGAATGGCTTACTCCATAGAGTAACATCTTGAAGACGAGAAAATTTTGAGACATAGGTTGAGGCTTCCACTCAAATGAGCTGCTGGCGAGACAATTTGGAACACAAGATGGCCGAAAACCTTGCAGGGAAAAAAGGTTAAGGTGCTTTAGGAAAGTGGTTTTATTACCCGGGAAGAACACCTGCAAGAAGCTAGAAGGCTTCCAATATAAGGTGGAGTAGGTTGGTTACTGTGGCACAAAATATCTTATATTTTGCCATCACAAGAATCAAGAAGAACCCGGAGTCATTTTCCGACAAATTACTAAACTTAGGAAAAAGGCAATTATTTATTTAATTTTTTTCTGGATCCCACTGGCTAAAACAGAAGGGTAAAGGATGTATTTAGATGAATTTATATTTTTTAATAAATATTTTATATAAAAATATTAATTTTTAAAAAATAAATATTTAATGTTTGAATGTAGTTATATAAAATAATTTAAAAAATATATATTTATTATTTTTAAAAATAAAAAAATAAAATTATTTTTAACAATTAAAATTGTTAAAAAATATATATAAAAATATTTTTTTATATTATATTTATAAAAATATTTTATTACAAAAATATAAAATTAACTATTAAATTTAAATTTATAATTATATAATATATTATTAAAATTTTTATTTTTAATATTATAAATAAAATCTTCTTATACTTTTATTAAAATTGAATTTATTAAAAGGATCCTTTAGGCTACCCTCCAAAGCCTACGGCCACTAATTTTTTTTATTTTTTTTATTTTTTTAATATTAATAAATTATTATTTACATCATATATTTTTTAAAAAAATTTTAAAAATTTTTTTGTATTTTTTAAAAATATTTTTTATTTATGAATGAATAGTATTAAAAAATTATGAATGAATAGTATATAAAAGATGTAAAAAAATTTTAAAAAATTTCTAAAAAACTATATGACATAGATACTAATTAATTAATGTTAAAAAATAAAAAAAATTAAGCCAAAAAATTAAAATAATATTATAATTTTATATAAACTGTACGGTACAGTTTCATTTTTGAGCTGTACGTAGTGTTGATCTTATTAAAATAATTAGGAGTATATTTGTTTAAATTTTTTTTTCTCTTTTACTTAAACCGTTTTTTTCAAATGCATACAAATTTAGCTGATGCTAAAAGCTGATTTTTTACTTTTTTTTAAAGAAAAAAGTTAAAAAGTAAAAACAATATTCAAACACCAAATTTAATGCTTTTGTTATTTTTTTTCTCTAAAAAAAAGTGACTTTTTACTGCTAAAAGCAATATCGGCTCAAAATAACCAGCCTACCCACTGTTTTTTTTTTTTTTTGTCTTTTTTAAATATCTACCCGCTGCACCTTTAGAAAATCACTTGCACAATAATCATATATTTATATAAAATTTCTTTACCTCATTTTCTTAATTTCTAATTTACAGAGAAATAATTTATAAAAAAAATAATTATTAAAATAAAAGTTATCTGAATTGAGATAACATTTATTTAATTAAGATAAATTTTTGTCTTAAAATTATATTGTCTAATTAAACAACATTTTTTCAATTTAGACAACTAATATAAAAATTATTTTTATTTCTTTAGTGACTAAATTGTTTCTCATATTTTTAAGCATGCTTAGTACAACATTTGTCCTAAAATAATTTTTTTACCTATATTAAGACAACTATTATCTTAATAAAGATATAAGCTAAAATGCTATTAATTAATTTCATCTTGAGTTTATTCTAACTCAATGTGGATTAAATTCTCTGAAGCTAGGTGGAGAATCCGTTTGGATATAAGAATTTCAAGATCGAATAAACTTTGAATTATTTTAATTTCATTAAGATAATCTAAATTTATTAATCATGAAGTTATTTTACCAAAAACTCATGATTATACTCTTGATAATTCTTAAAATTACGAGAAGTCAATGTTGAACATTGATTTATCTAATTTGTAAATATAATGTTTGTTAACTCTTGTAGTCATCTATTGACACAAGGTAAAATTATCGTTTTACTCCTAATTTCAATTTTGTCCCCTGGTACCAAATTTCATCCGATAAGTGATCAGATGATCTTTTAGAACTTTTCTAAAATTATATAAAAATAATAAGTAGCTAATTCATCATTTCACTAGGCCTAGATATGTCACTTGTCTTCCTAAAATCACCAGAAGTGATGTAATGCTACGAACTCCATTTCCTAGATTTCTAGGAACATAAATCCTTTAGAAATGATTTGAGATTTATCATTTCCTTATAAAAAAATCTTATTCTTTCTATGGAGGTAATCTGGATACTACAGTATTAATTTAATAGTGACCGGTTCTATTAAGTGATTGTGTAGATTCATTTAGAGATACATATATCCTTTTTACATAACTTTTATGCAAATGTACCTCGATTTATTAGAATCTAGGAAACTTAATAGTTAGAAAATAAGTCTTACGTAAATAACACTTTTATTTATTAATTAAAAAATATATTTATATTAAACTGGGGAATACAATTTGCTTTTCAAAGCCACCTATTCCCAATAATATTTGGGGATTATATAAAACTACATCGTTTTGAAGAGCTCACTATTTTCTTTCTATTGTTTATAATTAAAGTAAAGGAGTATGGGTTTATTTGATGATGTACAAATAAGACGTGGTTTAATATCTGTGTTCTGCAACATGGTGAAAACAAAATTAAAAAAAAAATTAAACGAATATGGACAGACAATGGGACAAAATTTCAATCAAGTTATATGCTCAAATATTATGAAGAGAACAGTATAGTGTTGCAAACATCATGCGTCAATATCCCCAAAAAAATGTGGTGGTTGAAAGAAAGTGCAAGTACATCTTAGAAATAGTTAGAGCTTTGAGATTTCAAGCTGTGTTGTCGATAAATTTTTAGAAAGAATGCATCCTTAGTGCTTTTTATCTTATCAACAAATTACCCTCCAAAGTTATTGGGAACAAGACAACACATGAAGTTGTATTGCAAAGCAAGCCAGTGTACAGTCACTTAAAGTTTTTAGGTGTTTAGCATATGCCTACAATAGCAGCAAAGGGAAAGACAAATTCATTGAAAGGGGGAGACCCTATGTTTTTATTAGATACCCAAATAGACAGAAGGGATATCGCCATATGACATTGAGAAGTGCACAATTTTCACCTCTAGGGATGTTAACTTCTTTGAAAATATATTTCCGTTCAAGTAATGGAAATATGAAAAACAGCAATCAAAGATCTGCGAACAACAAGGAATGGCATGGGACCTTGAAGTGCTAGGGAATGAGAAGGCAACGCAACAAATAGGTGGATCTAGTCCAATATCGATTGGCGTAGCACAAGAAGAAGATAATGACGGACCCTCATTCTTAAATAGTTCAGAGCAAGCGAGTAGAACAAATACAAAATCGAATGACTCTACAGAACAGTACATACTTGAGCTTGCATTGAATTTCTCATATCAAATCATAAGTGAGCTAGTAAATATAATGGAATTATAGCAGAAGACACACAAAATACTGGGCTGAACAAGGAAATAAATGATAATAAGGCGATAGATCATAGAAACCATGTCAGGACTTGTCCAGTAACCAAAAGTGAGACTTAACAAGTCTAATAGGCCAGCAAACGCCCAAAACAGTATAATGGGTGTGCTGTCGAGTTGCCGCCATCCATTGCCCAAACTGAGTTACTAGAAACTAACACAGTTTTCTATCCCTTATCTTGGCATATATCATACAAGAAATTTTCACCCTTTCACAAGGCTTTCCTAGTAGTTTTGTCATCTCAAGATGAACCCAAGACCTTCTCCCAAATTGTGAAACAGGAGTGTTGGCGGGAAGTAATGAAAAAAAATACAAGGCTCAATTAGTTGCAAAAGGATTTACCTAGGTAGAAGGAGTTGATTTTTATGAAACATTTGCTCCAGTAGCAAAGCTAGTCATAGTTTGATGCCTGCTAGAAGTTGTGGTTAAGAAATAGTGGAAAATTCATCAGAATAATGCTTTCCTACATAAAGATTTAAATGAAGATGTTTACATACGAATACCACAGAGATTCACATGAGAGGGGGAGACTAGAGTACGTAAATTAAAGAAGTCATTGTATGGATTGCAATAGGCCTCATGCAAATGATATAAGAAATTCATAAATGCTCTAACCAATGTGGGGTTTAGACAATCCAAGGTAGACCACTCATTTATATACAAGAAGGAGAAATATTTATTACAGCACTAATCTATGTTGATGACATAATACTTGTAAGAAACAGCAGAAAGCATATTCCAAAGGTAAAGATGTATTTGGATTCCAAGTTTAGCATCAAAGATTTGGGTCCACTAAAGTATTTCCTAGGAATAGAAGTTGCTCGGTCACCTAATGGCATAATATTGAGTTAGAGGACACTACAAGAAAACAAGTTTTCGAACAAAATTCATGAGAAACTCCTTAAAAATCCATGAGAAAAAAAATTTTCATGAAACTTCTGACAAATTTATGTTAGTGAGAAAAATCCCCATGAGAAATGTCTATTTCTCATAGAGAATGACACCTGTGAGAATTCTTTTCACAAAATTTCTCTCAGATGAAGCAAGTGGTGAAGAGATTTCTCACAAACATATTCCGTGAGAAATGACGATGAATTTCGTAAGAAAAGTGGCAAATTCATGAGCTATTCTCACGAATTTGTCGTTGATGTTCTCATGGATTTATAGTAGTGAGAAATTTCTCACGAATAGAAGTCTGTGGGGAGTTTTTCATAGGCCTAAGAAATGATTCCCAAAAACCCTTTTTTGAATATTTTCTCACATATTACAAACATGAGAAAAGTCGTGAGAAAATTGCCAAATTGTTTTTAAATACTTTCTCACAGACGCTGGCCATGAGAATTTCATTTAAAACTAACCACTGATTGCTAATGTAAAATTCATTTTAAGGTTTATCTATTAACCTATAAACTTTCAAAAATAACCTAAAGAAAAGAAAAAACAACAAAAAACATCATAGAGTGGATCAAATTGAATATATTATTAAGTAGATTAAATAAATGTATATAAATTACATTAAATGTAAAGTTATTATGTGAAAAATACATCACATGATGCTGGTAAATCATCACCAATAAGGTTCTGACAATAAGGTTTTGAAGAAGATCACCACCAGAAGAGCTAGGTGCAGGAGCATCATCTGAATTTAAATGAGTAGATCTACAAGAGGAGCCATAGAGGGTTTGATTTGAAAGATTTGCTGAAGGTCCCGTCGGAGTTGAAGTTGTGTCTAGATAGAACCAGCCTTCCTACCAACCAAAATTTCCTCATCTAAAACTGGCATACTTTCTACAAGTGTAGACATAGATGATGTCATAATAAAAATCCTCTTAGAAAGTGAAATAGAAATAGAAATTCAAATTCATGATAACATAATATAAACAGATGATTAAGCTTACCTAATATTTTGATTCTTTGCAATAATTTTATTAAATTCTATAGATCTTTGCTGAAATTCAAGCACAAGGTTCCCTTCATACTGAATGATTATATCCCTGATCCTTCTGTATACATTTTTCATAGTAGAATTATACATTTTTCTAACAAAAAAATCATACTTTCTTGTCAAATATATAAATATAAATTAAATTACTTGATTGTACATTTCATTATCTGATTGATGTGAATTTTTGATAAATTATCTAGCTGAGTGTGCCTGGGGGTCTTTGTTTATGGGATTTCTCAGGCATTTATTTTGGATCCCATCCTTTGATTTTATTTGAATCTATGATAAATTGTTTAGTTAGGATTATTTGGAATATTTATTTTATTCCTTGTATTATTTTATGTATCTCAATTTAAATTAATTATGTAGGATTATTGGGTTATATTTTTGGAAATATGTCTGACTCTTTGTTTTCTTTTATTTCGCATGGAATAGTTTGGGATTCCTATGGAGAGAAAACTAAGGATGCTACCTCTAGAAAGTTACTGGTATTTTAGCCCTTCGAAGAAACTATCCGGAGTTTTATGTGCTTTATCTAGGATTTTTTGTTATGTGATTTGCAATATTTTAAAATTTTATATTTATTTTGTACACATCACATGCAATAATTATGACTGGGATAATGGGTTTACATGTGTTTGATTTAGCCGCGAGAGACTTTAAGGTCTCTGCAGGCTTGATTGATTAATCGGTAGGCTATGAATAACACCAGGGTTCCAGAGGCTCATCTTCCGATTATTTTTGTGATTTGATATTTGATATTGATATTTATTCTGTCCACAATCACGTAATTAATGGTATAATTGATTATTTATTTTAGTTGTTACACATGTGTTTGGTAGTCATGAGTGACTTTAAGGTTTTCGCCAAGGTATTAAATTTCGTTTCGACGTACCGTTTCGATTATTCAGGAAACGGAAACGTTTCGAAACATTTCAAAAATTTCGTGGAAACGAATGATTTTTTAAGAAACGTTTCGAATAAGTTTAAATAATATATTTTTTT
>JASKGM010019368.1:0-30903 GCA_034509205.1 Ceratonia siliqua
TTTTATTTTTTTTTTTTTTTTTTATAAATTTTTTTATTTATGAGATATTTTTATATATATATATATATATATATATATATATATATATATATATATATATATCACGACTTTTCTTTTCAGTCTTTACTATGTTATTTTAAGAGGATATTCTTAGAGTAGTATTTTATTTTATTTTTTTATAATTTTTATTTTAAGAAATAATTTTAAAAATTTTGAAAAAAATAATAATAAAAAATCTTCATAGCACAAGTATTCAAAAATAAAGAAAAAATAAAAAATTCTGATTCTTTTACTTATTTATTTTTTTTTAGATTCTTTTAACTTGTTTCTTAAAATAAAAATTATAAGAAAAATAAAAAGAAATAAAATGCTAATCCAAGAGTATAGCAAGGCCCTTTTCTTAATTATCAGATTTGGTAAGAGTACTGTACCAAATAGCAAGGCCCTTTTCTTAATTATCAGATTTGGTAAGAGTACTGTACCAAACATTTCAGTATTTGTCTTGGTTATCAGGTTATATGGGTCTAAGCTGCTTCCTTTTCCACATTCTTTCTCTTCATTATTCCAATACTTTCAAAATGATATTGATCCTAAATCCTAAGATACAGGGGTTTGATTAATAAGTAAATTTTGAACTCTAAATTACTTCTCACTATTTTTTAAAACATATAAAAGTATATCAATTCTATTATCATACTGTCTCTTGAAAATAGAAAATATTCATCATACTTTTTAAATTTTTTTGTTAGGTAAGTTGTCAAACCAAGACATAAAAAGAAACTCTAAAGCCATGTATAATAGTATAAATAAGCTCATATATTTATTATATACTTAAATATAATAAAATTAAAATTTGAAAAACAAAATGAAGTAATTTTAAAAGGTTTTTATGACTTATTAAACAAAAAATACTTCCAGGAATTTAGTCGTAAATTTTTATATTTTCTTAAAATTTTAATAGCCTAACTAAAAATTTTTAAAATAAATCAATTTAATATATAGTTCATTGCTAACAAAACAAAATATATGAAATTTAATGTGTAATGTAAATTATTATTTTAAATTTAAATTTAAATAAAAATCTAATTTTTAAAATGTATATGTTTGTTAAAATTATATATTTATTAACTATAGAGCAATTTAGTATTGTTTTCTCAATTTATATTCATTATATTATATATAACCAAATGACCATATACATCTCTGGAATAGTAGATAACACTGGAATGGACCTACGAATTTAAACGTACATGATGAAGTCAGTTTTGCTTTTAATCACATTGCATTATTTGGAAAACTTTGCCCATTATAGAAAATTAGAAATGTAAACCAAGGAGTCACATTTAGAAAGTGATATAGGGCTGAATTGATATATTTCATTTAATGGATAAATTTAGAAAAAAAATTAAATGCAATATGGCTATCTCAGATAGCCGTTCTTTCATAAATGTAGTAAGGTTGTCATTTACCTTCAACACGCACTATAGTATTAGAAATTTTCTTTCACTTCTGCCATTTCATTTTCCCCCTCTGATGAATATTTCATTTAGTGATTTGATTCTTTATGAACTAGATAGTGATTTGGTTATTAGGCTTAAATAATGTCTTTTTTAACTGGGCAAATTATAGTTTAGCCCCTTGGGTATGGCCCAAAATGGGTTTGCCTCCTTGTGGTTTAAAGTGTCTCTTTCTGCTTAGTTATAGCTTAACTATCCTATGTTTTTTTCATCCAAATTTTAGCAATATTAATTACGTAAATGTTAAAATGAAGAATAAGTTTATTGTTAAAATCTGTTTTACTTATATCTAGAGCAGTTTTATAATACCCTTACGAAATTACTTGAATTAAACTGATAGTTTCAATTTTTTGATGTCAGTTTAATCTTAACAATGACCTCAAAACATTATTTTATATATTCAAAATATAAGTGAAACAAAATTTTAACAATGAAATTGTCCATCATTTTAACTTTCATATGCGTATTTATGTTAAAATTAGGTCAAAAATTACCACATGATAGTTAAGTGACAATGGAACAAATAACAAGGGAGCTAAATGACAGTTTAAACCACAGGAGACAAATTGATTTTGGGCCAAACTACAGGGGGTAAACTGCAATTTACTCTTTTTAAATAAATTTTCTTTCACTTCAGCCTTTCCACTTCCCCCTCTTGTTTGCTCTAAAAGGAGAATAAAAGTACAAGGATAAGTTATTGAAAATTAATTGAATTCTCTGCTGTATTCTTGATAACAACTAGCTAGCTAAATACTTTGTTTTGTCTATTGGTGCAGAATTTATTGTTCATGTGCTTGACAAGACAATTGCAAGGTACTTCATAATATTACATTATTACCAATACCATGGTGCATTTACCTTAAATCTCAGAAATAAATTTTCATTGGACGGAGGCATGGCAATATAGAATTTTTCTAACTATTATGCTGCATATGATGGACATCTTCTCCACCACTTTCTGTAGCATTTTCAGATAATGAAACCAAAGGACAAAATCATAGTAACTAAAACTGGTAAAAGCTATCATTGGCGATAGGCCGATAGCTATGTAGCCTCCACTTCGGTTTCTAAATGGTCTATCATACTGGTTAATCTGTGCAATTTTTGTTACGGAAGGGGGGGGGGGTTGTCTTTGTAAGGAGCACAGCCACTACAGAGAAAATGTCCTAAAAGAATGCTGCAATAGTCAGGAAGAAACTACATAATTCCCAGTCAGGAAAAGGCTGAAAAGCACAATAGCTCCATGCATGACTGTTAACAAAAATAATTTTGCAGGATAGAAGGAACCTTTCTTTATTAGATATGAATTCTTTTCTAAAAGGGAGACAGAAATAGGGGAGAAGGGATTAGTGGATTCTCCTGGTGCAGGTAGAATGTGTCTGAACAGGCTTCAGATCTTATGGTATGGCTTGCAGATTTGTGCTTGGGCTGATAAATGATCTAGTTCTTTGAAGCTCAAAACATGACTTGTTCTTAAAATTGTATAGGTTAACCTTTTGGTCCTTGAATGATATGAGTTGCATCAATTTAGTCCTTGAAAGATCATTTATATGAATTGACTAGATTGATCTTCAAATTTCACTCAATCAAACCCTGCACTTAATCAATGTAAACACAATGTTCCGAGGACTAAATTGATGTAAACCCAGTATTTTAGACACTAAAAGGTTAATTTACAAAATCTGGCTCATCAGGGACATAAACACACCGAGAAAGGGAGAGAGAGGAAGAAATGATTGAGATAGAGAGTGATAAGGAAGTTTCTATTTTCATTTTTCCACTTACCTCAAGTCTTGAGGCTTCCTAATATTTTCAAATCATTCTGAGAAAATGTTTACAGGGTAGAACTCTGATTTCAAGTTGGGAAGCACAAATTTCATTCTTACAGCAACTATATTGGCCTTGCCTTTTGAGATAACTAGGCAGATCTATTATTTTTCTTCCCTTCTAACAGTCATATGGATTGTATTATCATGTAGTGCATTTCATATAGGTTGCTTTATTTTCTTTCTTGTAAATGATTGAGAAATTTATAGTTATTCATTTCATTCTTACAGCAACTATATTGGCCTTGCCTTTTGAGATAACTAGGCAGATCTATTATTTTTCTTCCCTTCTAACAGTCATATGGATTGTATTATCATGTAGTGCATTTCATATAGGTTGCTTTATTTTCTTTCTTGTAAATGATTGAGAAATTTATAGTTATTCATTTCATTGTTCTTCAGTGCTATCAAAGGAAGAGAGATAGGAAATGAAAAGATGGTTGCGATTCTTGATCTGCAGCATATCACATATAAAAACGTTGATGCACGTGGGTTAATCACTGGGTTTCAATTTTTACAGGTGACTTTCTTCATCATTTTTCTTGTAATTTTATCTGTGGGGATAGATAAAAGTCAAAGAACAAATGGGTTGCATGCCAAAAAAGCCAGTATAACATGGCGATTGATATACACTCTCTCTTTAGAAACTTTATGTGATAATAACTGTTCATGTCCTGATCATGCATTTTTTTCTCATTGGAAGGGTAAAGACAGCATAAATACTTCTTGTACTTGTCATTGTACATATGCAAGAACTAGACTGGGTAGGGAGTTTATTTAGTTTGAAAAATATATATATAAAAAATTACTTGTTAACTTTAATTTTCTTAAGCAAAAACAAAACAAACTCGTTCATACAACAAAGCCATCCAATCCTGCTGTATATCCGTCAGAGAGCGGCCAAAGAAAACTATTTTTTCCATAACAAGAGTAGTCATTTCATTGTTAGCATTTATAACATCATAGTACTATTACCCATCACCCCTTCCATTATTAACAATACCACCATAGCAGTCATGACCTGCTTATTTTAATTCACTAATGCAGTAATGCTGATGTGGTTTACCATGTAAGAAAGACTGTTCTTTTTAAACAATCTGTTCTGTATCATTTATAATGCTCCAGAATCAGTTCATGTTGGATTGCATTAATTAATTTTAATAATGTTACCTGCAGTTGTTCCTCATAGGCTATGCTCTAGCATTTCAAATTACTTATCTATGGGTTTAGTCACTACTGCAAATGAGCTCATTTATATACACAAATTTTAAGAAAAATAAATAAATAACAATGAGAAGAAAAAGAAAAAGTAATACTTCAAACCCTACTGGTTTCATCAGTTCAATCTTCCTTGAACATTAATAGCCACTGCAGGTAAAAAATTGCCAACATAACATGTTTCTTTTGTGATACTGCAATATGCTAACTGAAAATGATCTGAAATGGAGACTGGTATATGATAAGTATACTAAAATCATAAAATTTCAATGTTGTTACCATCTTTATTTTGAGGCATTTGTGCATAAGGAGGAAAAACCACCCTTCAAAATCTGGTTTATTTCAGGGCTGCACTTACTCGCATCAAATCTAGTATCATTCTTTGTCTTTCTTTTAATTGAATTGCAGGCTTACTACCCTGAACGTCTAGCAAAGTGCTATATTTTACATATGCCATGGTTTTTTGTGAGTGTTTGGAGACTGGTTTCTCGCTTCCTGGAGAAGGCAACACTAGAAAAGGTACTAGTAACTGTCTGACGTTTAAAATTGATAATGACTGCTGAAATAAGTAGGAAAAATTCATTGCTTATATGCATAAGTATATTATTTCTAATACCCTAGGCCTTAGGACTTGCATTGAGTCTCTAGTAGCAAGATCTTGGTCATATATTCTTGTCTATGGACCAAGAAGACTTTCCAGAGTAGTTGTTTTGATAATTCATAAAAGGCTTTGTTGTATCTTGAAAGAGAATTGTCTGCAAATTCCCATTGTGCATGCCTCAAAGCCGTATATTTGAATTATTTTTCCTACCAGACCAGATACTTGAATTTATAAGTAGGCCAATAAGCTTCACATATACCTTTCAGTAGCTCTTTTTAGAGTCAGGAACTATAATGCTAGTCATCCCTTTCCCTGAAAAGCAAGTGTTTTCATGCAGTGTTCTTATTTTATGTCTCACATTGGATACAATGGGAAAGGAAACAAGTAATTGTATATGTTTCCATTTTCAGCCATAAGGGCTTAAGATTTTGGTCCTTTTCAAATATTTAAAGCATCAAACCATAATACTACGTCTTTTGAGCTTTTCTATACATAGGTATGATGATGCATGAAGGTGAAATTAAAATGTAGGGTAAACAAAGAAAGTCTTTTTCCCAAGTGCAGTAGTACCAAATCTGCAGCCTTATATGGTTCTAACAACTTGCTATTAGATTTTTTTTTTTTTAACTCTAGTTTAGGCTTATTGTCAATTGATGAAATTGAATTGATTTATATTAGAAGTTAATTTAGAATATTCTAGACTCGTGGTGCATGAACCAACACCAGAAATCAAGAGGCACTACTATTAATTCCTCAAAATATGACACTTTGTATTTATTAGTCTTAGAGCTTAGTTAATGTAATAACTCTAGAAGTCTTTTAGGAGTACTATATACGTTTGACTCTTTGTATCACACTTTATGAAAAAGTATCACCAAATATCAGAAGACAAAACCCTTTATAACACTAGACCTTTCATCGTCTATCAGATTTGAGCTAGTAGAGTACAAGCAACCTCCTTTCTTGTTTGATCCTAACATTTTCAGAACTGTACTCTGAATTTTAGACCATCTAACAATTTCATGATCTAGCACCCCATGTTCTAGTACCTCCGTCCAGTTGGCTGTATTATTGACTATTTGATCATTGTTGGATAAATTAGGAAGTAGGATTCAATGGCCAATAATGCAGGGGTTACAGGGAAAAAGAGTACCATGGAAACCTTTTGTGATGATCAAATAGCTTGAATATTGTCCTTGTTCTTTTATTAGAGGCTTTTCTGAAACCTAAATCATGAAATAAAACATTAGAGAATCTTTTCCTAGGCACTCTTCTGCCCTCTTTTTGAAGCACAGAAGTCCTTTTCTTGTATTCATTTGTATGCAATTATCAAATTTAATCATGGATTAATATGAAGTTTTATAATTGAATCAGCCTGGAATTTTTATTTAACTGAATCTGAACATTATCAGTCAACCAAACACAGTAGATTTTACATAATCAAATCAGAGTCTCTGTTTTATCTTATAACAAAACTACTTATGTGGTGTTTACTGTTTGTATGCGTCACTTATCCTGCATTTCTAAATGCCAACAACATATGAGATTAATTAAACTTAAAAATATAAAGCACGGACACCCCTATCTTTAGGTGTGTCGACGTGTCGAACACATGTCCCACATCGACACCATCATGACACACTGCTAACACGTGTCTGTACATTTTGGAATAAAATATATTTTCTCGGTTTGCACACACATCGAATCCAGGTCGGGTACATTTGACAAAGGGGAAAATCATTTTCAACTCTTTGACAACATGAAAAAACCAAAAGCTCTGCTCTCTCAATATAATGAGGGATTAGAAACCCCCTCTTGATGAGATTATAAGAGTTATTTGCTAATTGTTTTAGTTGTTCATCAAAAATTTGAATGGTATAGTTTAACATCTTTTATTTAGTAGATTTTTTGAAAAATAATAATGAAAGATGTCTAGAATATAATATGATGATTTAAGTATGAACATATGTATA
Organism: Ceratonia siliqua; assembly: GCA_034509205.1. Classification (NCBI taxonomy): domain Eukaryota; kingdom Viridiplantae; phylum Streptophyta; class Magnoliopsida; order Fabales; family Fabaceae; genus Ceratonia; species Ceratonia siliqua. The sequence goes on from JASKGM010019368.1 coordinate 7,136, forward strand.
AATATTGTAAATATATATATATATATATATATATATATATATATAGATATAGATATATCGTGTTGTGTCCAGTGTTTTTTGAAATTTGACATGTCAAGGTTTTCGTATTTGTGACGTGTTACGTGTCTGTGTCAGTGTCCGTGCTTCGTATAATATGAAGAATGACTTCCATAAAGTCTTCTGCACAAGCTTTGAGGATGTTGTTTCCTATAATTATTTCATAATTTCTATGATTCATTCAAGAAATAATTTCACTCAAGTACCTCCAAAAATACTGTATTCTAAGACAATTCCTCGTAAGATTTACTTTCCTTTCTGGTGCTTCAGATCATTCAATAGCAATGCCTCATAATGGCATCATGAAGTAAAGAAAATCCCATAATGCACGGTTCTAAAATATGATATTTCTGAATATACCTGATAATAATTTACTTTTCAATTTCATACAATTTTTTTTTCCATGTTTTCTTCTCCATGGTTATGCTTTTAGTAATTTGATTGTTCTGCAGCTGCCAAAAAGGGGAAATGTTACTGAGTATGAAATTGCTTTTGTATACTATTATTTTTAGCTTAATATGGCTGCTCGGTTTGATCATTGGTATAAATATGGTTTTGAAGAATAGGTTTATAAGCTACTAATGCCAACTTCCTATCAAATTTCAGATTTTGTTTTCTCTCTCATTCTTATGAAGAGAGATACTCAATTATCTTTTTAAATGTTCTTAAATTTTTGTAGGGCCACTTCCTTACGGGTTTAACATCTATTAATTGTCTATTATAATGCTCATAAGAAACATATATAAGTGGAGAAATTCTTACACATATATTATACTAGGTCATCAATGGGCAAGATCTAATAAATATAAGTCATGTATGTATTTTAAATTAAGTAAAATCGTCAATGCATTGTAGGGTTCTGGTGAGGCTTAGTCTACTGCATTTAAAATATACACATAACTTATATTTATTAAGTATTACACAAATGACATAGTAAAGTATATGTGTAAGAATTTCTGTCATGGAAGATTTACATGTACGGTTGTGAGAATCTCATGGGTTTTGGATGTTAAATGCAGATTGTAATTGTAAGCAATGAGGAAGAGAGAAGACAGTTTGTAAAAGACGTTGGAGAAGTGGTTCTCACAGAAGAGTATGGTGGAGAAGCAAAGCTTGTAGCTCTCCAAGATGTTCTGAAGCCATTGGAGAATGGAACAACTAATTGATTTAGGTGACTGCTATAGCGATCACATGGATTAGAAGTAGTCCTATTAGGGCATCTAATGCTTATAGTCTACCATCTCTCAATAACTTACCTTCCCAAAAACTTTTTTTAAGACACAGTAATATTTCTTGTCAATAATAACTCCTACAAATTGGTCGCTTGATCCAAAAATTTGTTTAATAATTAATGTTTATTATAGAATTGTAAAATTTAAGAGTATCCTAATGAATCATTATAATAAAACAAAAGAATATTATAGGTTGTAAATGAATTATTAATTTAGATATTATATATGAATACTTTTATTTCACTTATCTAAGTATTTAACCTTTTAGTAGGTTGCTTTTGGCAACCACGAGGTCGTGTGTTCGAATCTAACTTTTGGACACCTCTTTCCCATTTTTAATAATAAAATGAGTTTTGAACAATTTATCTTATGTTCTATTTTTTGAATAATGAGTTACTCTTATTGCTATATATTAGAAAAAGGTTAGGTTTACTTGGGCTAAAGGGTATGTCAATCTCTTAGTCTAAGTGCTAGTCACAATTTGAGGTTGGACCATGACTTTAATGTATATTGAAAAGTAAAATTATATTTATATTTAATAGCTAAAAAATTTTCATTCATATTTTTCATTATTATCTTGAAATTCATGCTGATTAGAACCGAGTAGATTCACCCGCTCAAGCAGGTCCTAAGTTATACTTCTGGCTTTCGCTTTTTGGTATTCACCCTTTAACTTTACTAACCTTGGTTTTTCGAAGTAGGCGTTCCAAATTTTTGGTGCTGAAAAGTTCGTATTATCATATGGACCAGTTTGAATAAACTTTTTTTTGAGAAAAATGTATTATTTTTTAAAAAAAATTTAGCTTTAAAAAAAAAATACCTGTATTATATAATAGATAAAAATGATCAATTATTTTTTAATAAAAAATTTTAGATAAAAATATTATTTTAAAAATATTTGTTAATAATGTTATTAAAACGTAAAATAACTTTTATTTTTAATAAAAAAATTAATTAAAATATTTTTTTTAAATCAAATGAGCCCTAAGTCCTTAATGTGTTGATGAGGAAGTGGAATCACTCCTTCTGGAAGTCTACAAATATAGGTGCACATTTTCTGGTATGTTTGGAATAAAAGAAAGACAAAATATACGAACTACTATGATTACAAGGACATCATAAAGACTGCCTTTAGAACATATGAGAAACAAAAAATGTAAAATAAAGCAGACTAATTACTATCCATAAATAATTTGTGTGATAGTCAGGAACGAATTCAGGGGACAAGCAGGGGTCTTGGCATATATATATATATATATATATAAAATTATTTTTTTATTATTTTAATTCAAAAATATAATAAGTAAAGTATTTATAAAACTAATGTGACTAATTTCAAAGTAATTGATTTTTATTTTTTAAAGTTTTTTTTTAGTATTTTAAAGAAATTGGATTAAGTTTAAGAATTTTTAACTTTTCTTATTTATCAAAATTTTATGTTATTATATCTTTTTTTATTCTATTTTTCTTAAATAAATTTTTAATTATTCATCAAACTTTAACTTATTATCATAAATAATTTTTTATTTAATTTGTTAATCCATTTTTTTCTTAAAATCTTAGTTTGATTTCTCCTTTAAGTAATTTCTAGATTGGTCTATAGTTGACTTATAGATTACCCCTTGTATAGACCTATGCAACATATTTAAAGCTCTATCATTTGAAGTTATCCATCTCTTGATTTTTACTCCCTCCGTTTCAAATTATCTGTCATTTTAGGAGCTTGATTTTGTTTCAAATTATCTGTCGTTTTATGTTACTAATGAAGTATTAATTGTTATTTTTTCAACGTTACCCCTATTTATTGTTATCTTCAATAGAGTAATAATAAGAGTTTAAGTTGACTTTAATAAAGATAATTTAGTCAAGTACAATTATTTTTTGTTAGAATTGAGGTTATTTAATAGCTACCTTAATTCTTGTGTCATTACCTTAAATGACAGATAATTTGAAACGGATGGAGTAGTTGATAACTCCCGTCTCCCTAAAATCTTGAGGTAAGTGGGTAGTTGTGCTTAGATGGCATAATCATGCTTATTCCCCAAGGTGTCGATCTTGTTTGAGATTCGGCTTTTCCTTTCCCTTTAGTAATTGGACGTTGAACAACTGACTCGGGTAATTTTGTCTACCATAACACCAAAGGGGATTTTGAGTTTTGTGTTGACCAAGTCTTCTCTTGAACATGTTTCATGTTTGGTTAAATTCTTATATTGGTCTGTCAACTGTTATTTACATGTTGATGTTTCGCCTCTGTTCTTTCTGTCGTCCCAAGGTAGGTGCACATGATCTGTAGTGTCCGAACCCAAAATCGCTTCTAAATTTAAGATACATTCGTAGCATGTGCAGTAGGATAGAGTTTTTTTTGGATAAAATTAGCACCGATCAAATTTTAAAATTTTCATTCACCTAAAATTTTTGATTAATTTAAATTTAATTAAAAAATTCTAAGATTTTTAATTCTAAAATTCGTAATAAAAATTAACTAAATAAGATATATTCCAAATTTATAATAAACAATGTTTATAAAATAGGACCGGTCATTGAACCAGTAGAATAACGGGTCACAGGTAATAATTCAATGGCGGTTGAATGGGATTTGAATTAAAATTTTTTTTTATATATTATATATATAGTGCAATATTATATATATATATAATTATTATTTAATTAATTAATTAATTAAATTACGAATAAACATTAATATACTTGAAACATCATTAAATAATTCTATTACAACTAAAATAAGTCCATAATTTTCATGACACAATATTCAATAGCTATTATTAGAGCTGTTAAAAAGGGTTACACCAGGTTAGCCCAGCCCGTTTTAACATAAGGGCGAGGTGGGTTATAGAAGTTGAACCTGACCATTTGGCGGGGGGCTGGCATGGAAGGTAGGTGGGGCGGGGCGGGTTTCTACAGGTTGGCCTACCTTTCGGTTAATTTTTTTTTTAGCCTTTTATGTCCAAAACGCACCGTTTTGGCCAAAACCAAAACAATGCGTTCTTCAGTCTTCAAGATTTAGGAATTTAGGAATCACAATTCACAAATTTTGAAATCTCTCATTCTCTATTCACTCTTCACTTCAATGATCGTCTTGGACTATTCACGAATCACCATTCACCAAAAATAGAATCACTGATTCACTAATCTCTCTTCACTCTTCAGTGATTTTTTTCACAAATTTCTCTATGTCTCTGTCACTCGACTTACTCAACCTAAGAAATTTCTCTGTAGCCCCAAATTTCTCAAACCCTAGAAGTTAAAAACTTGAAAGTGAAAAGTGGGGACTAAGTGAGTGAGCGTCACCGTTTAGTTCTCAGTTCTGGTCCAATAAGTATGCTCTATCTCCATCTCTCTATCTTCTTTCATTTGTTCTCGTCTTCTCATCTTTTACTTTGTTATTGGTCATTGGATGAAAGCATTGGTTTTGAATGTGAAGGATTGCCTACTTTCTTACTTCTTTGATTATTTTCGGTAGCTGAAAATTATGTGGCTCGTTGTATAATTTCCACTGTTAAACATGATTTTAAGACATTGATTTGCAGTTAAACTACCTAATTTCCATTATTCTTTGCCGATGATTTGTTTTTGTTAGCTTCATTTTGTAGCATTTGAGAGAATCAGTTTATACTCTTTTTTAAGAATTTCATAATTTATTCTTAAATCTAAATATTTGATAAACTATAGATAGTAGGAATTAATTATGCAGAAAAATCTTCAAGATTTTGCTTAATAATGCAATGTTTATTACAGAGTCCTCAAAGTAAAGAGAATGTTTATGAATTATGATGGAGTTTGCTTAGGTTTGATGATGTATCATATATGCTATTTAACAATTATGTGACTATGTCATTATACCAATGCAATTTCAATTTTGATGATGTATCATGTATGCTATTTAGCAATTATGTGACTATGTCATTATACCAATGCAATTTCAATTTTTCTTTCATGAAATTAGTTTGATACTTTCGGATAGAAAATTTTGAAACACTGAAGCGAATCAAACACAATCATTTTTAATTTTTTGTATGTGGTTTCTAAGGATCCCTTGTATAAGGTGCTTTTCTGACATTTGAATAAACTTGTCAAACTACATTATTCAATTTTCTTTGTTATATTGTTAATGAGGCGATTGTACTAGTTGAGTAATATTGTTTTTGTTTTTGTTTTTCCTTCATAATTCCCTTTTGAGTTATGAATCTTGGATTTGTTTTATTGTTACTTTATAATTCAGCCAGGGTATAGAGTAGAAACATAATGTAATAACAATGTTTGGGAAGACATAATTTGAATTTTTCAGTTCTAAAACTATTTATGACATTGGGTTTGCATGGGAAAAAAAAAAAGAAAAAAAGAGTTGGGGTGGTAAAAGTGAAAGTAGTATTGGTGTGATAAATGCCAATTTAATAATCAAATGACTATGTAAGTGTATTATTCATTTATTCCAGGTTTGAGGTTTCCCACTTTCCCATTCCAACCTTGAGTTTTAATTACGAACTCTGGCATTGGCAATAGCACTAGCACTGGCACTGGCTCTATAAATAAAAAATTATTATAAATGCGGATACAGAAGAAAAAAAATCGTATGACAGAATCCCCTTCAACTACAATTGATGGGAGGCCATCTAAAAAAAGGCCTAAAGAAAGTTCTGATGTGTGGAAGTTTTTTTATAAGAAAAGGGATTAGAAAAGATGGCATAGAAAGGACAAAATGTAATGTCGGCAAAATAGAATATAAATGTGGAGGCAAAGTATATGGGACCTATACACTAAAACGGCACATTCCAAAATGCAAGAAGATTAGGTTCCGTAAAGTAGGACAAATGCTAATGGAAACTAATGAGAAGTTGAGGTCTAAAAAAATAGACCAAAAAATAGCATGTGAGTTATTAGCTTCTGCTGTTATCAAACATGACTTGTCCTTTTCTTTTGTGGAATGTGAAAGGGTTAGATTTTGGATTAGGTAGCTAAATCCTGATTTTATTCATATTTCAAGAAACACTTTAGTGAGTGACATTGGAAAAATTTATTTAAGGGAGAAAGAGAACCTTAAGTGTATTATGTCAATGATTCCAAATAAGATATGTTTAACTTTTAATTTGCGGATTGCATGCACTAATGAGGGTTACATTTGCTTAACTACGCATTTTGTTGATGAGGATTAGAAATTAAATAGTAAAATTCTGAGTTTTGCTCATATGCCTCCTCCATACTCAGGAGTTGACTTGGCTTCAAAATTGTTAGAATTTTTGAAAGAACGGGGAATTGAAAAAAAAAATTTCTCTAACATTAGACAATGCATCTAGTAATTATAACATGCAAGATCTTTTGAAGGAGCAACTCTCTTTGCATTATAACTTGTAGTGTAAATGTGAGTTTTTTCATGTACATTGTTCTATTTATATCTTGAATCTCATTGTCCAAGGCTTGAAAGTAGCCAGTGCAACTTTGCATAAAATCAGAGAATCTGTGAAGTATGTCAATGGTCCAAAGAGTAGGCTGAAAAAGTTTAAAGAATGTGCGAAAGAAGTTGGTAACATTGACACTATTGTTGGCTTATGCTTAGATGTGTCTACCCAGTGGAACTTAAAACATATGATGTTAGAGAGTGCACTGAAATATAAAAGGGCTTTTACTTTTCTTCAATTGAATGACAATAATTAGAAATAGTCATTCACTTGAATAGGGAGAAAAAATATGTGACTTCCTCGAGCCATTTTATGAAACAACCAACTTGATTTTCGGTTCTTCCAATCCTACAACAAACTTGTATTTTATGCAAGTTTGGAAAGTTGAAGTTTTGTTAATGAGATACTTGGAGGGTGAAGATGAGGTGATAAGTGACATGTGTAGAAGGATGAAATAGAAGTTTAACAAATATTGGCATCAGTATAGTAGTGCTAGCATTTGGGGCTATTCTTGACCCACAAATAAAGCTTTTAATGTTGGAGTTTTGTTATTCAGATGTTGATAGTGATCCTATTAAGTGCCAATAGAAGGCGTCACTTATGAAGACAAAGTTGTACAAGCTTTTTTAGCAATATTCCAATGTCAATAAGTCAATTTCTTCTTAATCTCAATCTCCTATGCCTATGAACTCCACCTCACTTGCACCTAGGAATAGGACAAGTGGAGGAGGAAGAAGAAATGCAAACCATTAGGGTTGTTAATGCAAGTATTATAAAAGTTTGGTTTATTTATTGTATTCTATAATTTGTTTCTCTTTAATATTTTTGTAATAACAACATTCATTGCTTCATGTAAATATGTAAATATGTAATGTAAGAATTTAAAGCATATGTAAGCCAAACTGTTACAAATACTAATAATTCTCAATTGGAACTCTATTTAAAGGAGCCGAGGATTGAATTTGAGTGTAATAAAGATTGGATGTATTGGAGTTTTGAAAGGATTAAAGGCATCAATTTCCAATTCTTGCACTAATGGCACATGATGTTTTGGTTATCCCTATAACTATGGTTGCATCAAAATTAGCATTTTCTATTGGTGCTCGTATGCTCACCAAGTATAGAAGTTGTACCCTTCCTGAAAAAGTGCAGTCTCTTATTTGCACTAGTAATTGGTTGCTTGGTTATGTTATTGTTAATTTTATTTATAAATTGTTAAATTGTGTTCTTTATTTGGTTGATACATTGGTTTAATATGATTTCAATTTTTAACTACTTTTATTTTTGTCATTTTATGTATTATATATGTAGATAATGAAGATTATGTAACTATTAAAACAACTTTGTCAAAAGATGAATCAAATGTTCATTTAGAGATTATTGATGAAGATGATGACAAAGAAGCCATAAGAGAAATTGGATATATAGGAACGCACTATGATTTCAATGATGACAAGGAGGATGAATTTTAAAGAACTTGGTATTATTTAATTAGTATTTTTAGTTTGTTATATTTAATTTAAAGTACTTTTAAAATGTTTTTTTCACAAATGAAGGGCTGTTGACTTTTCCCTTTGTGTTTGTTAATTGTGTGAATTTGCATATTTTGAAGGTAGAAGAGTGGATGAGGAAATGAGGTTTAGAATCTTAGATTATTAGATATGGTGTAAAGAACTTTATGTTCTATCCTAGAATATGCTAAATCATTTATATGTTAATATGTTATTACTTGCTCTTCTCTTGTATACTGTGTTTGTGAATTATGAAGTCTGCTTTACTAATTATTTGGGTTATTTAACTTATTTTAGTTATACCATATGAACATAAGATGACAAGAACCATTATGAATCTATGATACATAATATGGCTAATGTAGCTTACCAAGCAATCAAGCATATGTAAATCTAGCATCTTGAAGAGAAAGGTAAGCTTCCTACAAGTTTTTATTTGATAAGTTATATGTTATTGCTTGCTCTTATCTTGTTATCTTATATATTGTGAGCTTCCTACATTTTATTTAATCTTTTCATAATTTTTAATTAGATACTTACTTCATTCCTTATTTTGTAGGTGTTAGTGGGTATTATTATCTCTTGAAAGCTTGAAGGCTGGAGCCACTTTGGTGGTTAGGGTCTTGGGGATGGTCATAGACTCACAAGTAACTACTAAGCTATGTGAGTGAAGGCAACTGAATATCTATGAACCTGACTCTGCTTTTTAAATGTGTCTCATATTTTATATTATTTAGTTGTTTCTTCCCTCCTCTTTGTAAAAGAGACATGCATTTATTTTGCTTTTGGTTTTCTTGCTTGCATATTTAGAGAATAAATTGTACCTAAAGACAAACTTATTTGCATAATATAACTGTTTTTCTAAAATTATTTACCTTGGATACACTCTTTTCTAAAATGGCATAGAGCTATTTAGTCATATGATTAGATTACTAGATGGTCTAGTCATTTTTCTCTTTTCACTGTTTTCAGTCTAGTGCTGATATTATTACAATCTTCCTTATATATCAATTCTAGTATGCAATCTACATCCTCTGAAATTTAAAAAGATGTAATCATATACAGGCATGATTTTTATTCTCGTTGGTTTTAATGAATGACACTGTCCTTTATCTTTTGCAGCCTATACTCGCAACAATTCCAAATCATGTGAATGATACATCACTAAGAATTATGTCAGAGGACAACATTAAGTTTCTTTTTGAAATACAAAAAAAAAAAAAAGGTATGCTTTCTACCTTGTAATACTATTGAGAAATAGTTTTGATGATATACTGAAGGTTTTGCTGTCAGGTTGATGCAGTTTGTGCTAATTATTCTAGCTTGATGGTATCCCTAGATAACATCTTTATGAAGCCACTAGACCAAGATTGTGCCACTCAAAGTATCTTGCAGGTACACTCATTAATTTATAGCTAGCAAACTTTGAGCTTTTATGATTCTTATTGTAACAAACACACATGGTATTAGTCTCTTATGATTACAGTGATTAACATGGTTTTCTTTTTCTTTTTTATTTTTGTCTTGTTGACTCTATGAGTGTCATGTTCTTTCATTTTCCTTAAATGTTCAAGAAGGGCAATTTTTTCCTGTTGGCTGTTATTGTCATTGTGTGGGTAAATTTTTGTTATTGAAATTAGAGTTAAGGTCATAACTCATAAACTGAAGACTTTAAGTCAATGACATCACAACTATGGTCCTTCCCCTGTATAAGAATTCTTTATGACCATTAATGATGGTCGAGACTGGTGAATTAAGCTCCTAATATAGTCTAGTCTTTTGATAACATCATAATAGAGGATTTTATTATAAAATTTATAGTATTGTTGAATTTGGAGGACTGGCCAACCTTAACCCGCAACCTGCCAGAGGTATGACAAAAATTAAGTATCTTATACATAACTTTCAATTTTCACTTACAAAGTGAGCAGTCAGACAAATGTAACCCTAAGAAGTAGATGCTGTCCATACGTCAGATTTAGCTTCAGTACACATGTCACATGAAATTCTAGGATCAAATTTTCTAGCCTTCACCTTCTTTTCATAATTAATGAATAGTTGCTCTAGACTAAGGAATGAAATTATTATACAAGTATCAATGTGACGATGTAAATGTGAAGTTTCATAATTTACACCACCAGGTTTAGGACCAATTTTATACTCACTTTCACAACTGTAGGAAAAATTAAAGGGGATCAAGACAAACCTTTCATTGATCCCGTAGCGAAAGTTGTAGAATTTGGCTTAGATCTCTATCCGTATGTGCACAGTTACGATCAATCTCTTTTTCCAATGGTGGTAGAGTGGCTACTAGAGTCCTCCATAGGTCCAAAAAAACATGTTCCAAATACTTAAGGCCTTTGATGGTGCCTCTAAGAGCATAACAGAGAGAGGAAAGAAGATAAATTATTTTCACCCACGTAAGGTGCAAGAGGAAGTCAGTAATTGTACGTTGTGTTTCTGTTTTATCTGTTTTACATAAAAGCATATCAATATCACTATTTCACTCAAACAGTTAAACAAATCCTAAAATTCTCAATTAGTTTATAATATTATATCTTTTAATTATCACATAGATAATTTGTCCCACCTACTAGATAATTCACATAGAATTATTTCCTTTAATTATCTTAAATAATTATTTAAACAAATTAAATAATTAATAGATAATTAGGATTAAGAATAATCCCATGATGCATGCCTATGTGGACACATCATATGTCATGCAACAACAGCCATTACAACTTGCCATTTCTATCCCATAAGCCTTTTTACCAATTTTAGTAAAATAACTCCAAACATTTTATGTTTCTCTTTTCACCCTTTTATTTGCTGACACAGGACCAGACCACACACTGGATTGGGGGGGAATTTCATCCTCATTTAAGACCCTTATATCATCATCATTCGCATTAACTGACTCTGATTGATCCATTACCTTCAATTTCATGCAATAACAAACATACCAAACAAAAACTTAGAAACAATACAAAAATAGTGCAGAACTCTACAATAGGGAAACAACATCCCATAATTAGAAGCAACCATTAGATATTACAAGAAAGAGACCAAGTAATCCTCTAAATAAAATAGAGAAAGGATAAAAGAATAAATAGACAATTCCCATTACTAACAATGTAAAAACTTAAAGCAAGTGTGAAAGAATAGTGCTCCAGATTCCTTTTGTAGTTCTTCTTGTGGCCAGGGCGACTGTGCCAGTGCTAGAGGTTTTTAGGATGGTCGAGTGAGAATAAGAGGTGGTTGATGGGTTTTGAGGTTGAGAAGATGGCCGAGTCAAAAAGATTATTGTAGAGAAAGAGAGGAAAGGAATCAAATGATGGGCGTAGGGTTGGTTTTTTTAAATCTTGTTATTTTTTTCCCATGTGGGCTATTCAAGCCTAACCCGTGACAACCCACTAACTAGGTGGGCCAATCCATTTTTGCCCAGTTGAAATATGAATTACTACTTTAACAACCCAACCTAGCCCATATTTTAGCCCAAATGGGTTAGCCTTGTAGGTTAGCATATTTTGATAGGTCTACTCATAAAATACCAATTTAAAATATAATATCTTTAAAAATGCCTAAATGAAACTATCTCAATCTTATTTTGAATGACAAAAAATATATTTCAAATATGAAACAAATAAACAAAGTTTATCATATTATCCAAAAAACATAAAATTAACTCTTTTTTTTTTAAAAAAAAATATGTTTTACCAAAACAAACAAAGCCTCCAATACACATCCATACTATACTTATATTTTTAACTTAGTGCCTTAATGTGTTAATTATATTTAAATTTTTCTAAAATTGCATGGAATAGAGTGCATTGTCTGAGGCACTGTAAACACTGGATTTTGTCCGCTTGTATGTCACTATTCTCAAAGAATTATTCCACACCTCTTGGTGCAAAGGTAGTGAAAGCGGCTACCCTTCCAGGATACAATAGACTGTCTAGATGTTGTGCACTCAACAGCCAAGCAACAGAGAACAACAGAAGAAGAAGAGATAACCTAGCAGAGTAGTCAGAGAAATGGAATTCGAAAATTAGTAGTCTTTAATTTTGTATTTTGCTAACAAAAATTATCAGAGAGGATAATTAGATAAGATAAGATATGATAATATAAACATTTTTCAAATAAAATCAAATAAGATATCAGCAAAATAATAGGTCAAACAATCAGCCCCGTTTTTAAAATTCATATTAAGTCAAATGACAGTTTTCAAATAAGCAAAAGAGACGAAGTCAGATATAGGCTTTTCAAATAAGCAAAAACTAATTTCATCAAAAGAAAAAAAAAATTAAGCATGGACTATATCTTCGCGCGCAAGGGAGAAATCCACTGAAATCAACACATTCGGAAGCCTCAGCCCAATTTCATTTGCACAAGCCTAGTCCACCTCCAAGCCTTTTAACATGCCCAAGGAAAATAATGTTATGTAAAGCCTATAGGAAACTCACTCTTAAGCAACGTGGGATTAATATCTTTTAAAATACTACACATTTGACAACAATCCCCCACATATTTCAAAAGATAAAAAATGAAAACAAAACTTATTTTGTTGGGTTTATAACATGAGTATAACCTTAATCTGGTGTCTTTTGAACTATGAACCAGACATAGAATAAATGAAAATAACCTACAAGGACAATGGTGAAGCTTTTAGCTTTTATGAACCATAAACTTTTGATTGTAAGTTTAATTTTTCATCATTCACATTACACCCCACAATTTCTATTGTTCATCGCTGATTTTGCGCTAATAAGTTGTGCGCGCACCTAGATATTCATGAGTGCTTGAGACTTTGCCACAGGTCTCATAGGAGCGGCTCTACTCCACACTCATATAGGTGACTCCATCAAGTGTACAATGCAACTCGTACACCACCCATAAGGAATATGGAAGTCATTAAGAGATTAACTCATCCTCACTTCAAATTTCAACTTAGCAATAATCACATATCGTAAAAGGGATTTTAATATTTATAATGCTATACAGGATCAACAAATGACTTGTTATTACCCATATGAACCTAATTCATGGGATCGCCAATCATATAGGTTGGGTTACTATCATCAGGTGATCTCTAAATTGGCAATAATCCCACTCTCCTCGATGTTTCCAAAATTAATATTCTTCCTAAAGGTTTAGTCAGAAGATCGGCCAAATTCACTTATGACTTTACATAATCAATAGATATAACTTCATCTCGTTGAAGCTGCTTCACCACATCATCTCTTAAATGAATGTGTCTATTTTTGCCATTAAATGTTTTATTTTTAGCAATGGCTATTGTCACTTGGCAATCACAATGCATAGACACAGAAGGTGTTGGTTTCATACCCAATGGAATATCTACTAAGAAGTTTATCAACCACTCAACTTCATTACCTGCCAATTCCATAGCTATAAACTCTAACTCCGTTGTAGATTTAGCAATAATTTTTTGTTTGACAAATTTCCAACTTATTGCAACCCTACCTATGGTGAATACATAACTAGTAGATTTTGTCTCATTTGAATTTGAGATTCAGTTTGCATCACTGTATCCTTCAAATACAGCGGGAATCCACTATATAAAATACCATAATTTATGATACCTCTCAAATATTTCATTAGCCTGACCAATGCAGTCCAATGATCATGGTTGGGATTGTGAGTATATCGACTCAATCTGCAAACAACATATGTTATGTCTGGTCGAATATAATTCATTAAATACATCGTACTCCCAATAATCTGAGTATACTCTAATTGACTAACTAGGTCAACTTGATTTTTCTTTAATTAAGTGTTAGCATCATAAGGAATACTCACATGTATCACATCAAGATTACCAAACTTCCTAAGAAGTTTCTCAACATAGTGATGTTGTGACAATATTATACCACAATCTTTCCTTATGGTTTGTACACCCAAAATAACATTAGCTTCACCCAAATCTTTTATGTCAAAATTAGAAGCAAGGAATTGTTTAGTAAAGTTTACTATGTCAAGGCTAGTATCAAATATTAACATGTCCTCCACACACAAACTAATGATCACATATCCATCTACATGTTTAATATAAACACATTTATCCACTCCTACTATAGAAAAACTATTACTCAAAATTACTTGATCAAATTTCTCATGCCATTATTTTGGAGCTTGTTTAAGACCATATAAAGATTTATGCAATTTGCAAACTTTATTTTCAAAACTAAGAGCCACACAACCCTCAGGTTATTCCATGTAAATTTCTTCTTCTAAATCTCCATTTAAAAATGTTGTGTTAACATCCATTTGATGAACAACAAGTTTATGAATTGAAACCAAAGCAATCAAAATTCAAATTGAAGAAATTCTAACTACCGGAGCAAAAGTATCAAAATAGTCAATGTTTTGTTTTTGAGTAAAACCTTTAACAACTAATCGTACTTTATATTTATCAATAGAATCATCGGGGTTAATTTTTCTTTTAAAAATCCATTTACAACTAATTGTTTTAGCTTTAAGGGGGTAAATCAACTAGAGTCCAAGTTTTACTTTGTAAATGGAATCAATCTCAATTTTAATGGCTTCTTTCCATGGCAAAGAGTCAAAAGAAGAAATAGCTTCAGAATAAGTTTGAGGATCACTATTAATTAGAAAAGAAGAGTTAGAATCATTTTCAAAAGATTTTTCTTTTCTATGCCTTTTGCTCTTTCTCAACTCCTCAATTGAGTTTTATAAATTATCATTATTATTTTGTGCATGAGAAATATTAGGTGATTTAGTCATTTTCTTAGATAATGGAAAAATATGTTCAAAGAATTCAACATTTTTTGTCTCAATAATAGTGTTGCAATCAAGAACATCACTATTTTAAACAACAAATCTATATACAGCACTATGTTTAGCATAATCAATAAACATGCAATCAGAAGTTTTTGAACCTATTTTTCTTTTTTTATGATAAAGTAAAAGTATGTTAGCCAAACACCTCACACTTTTAAATATTTTAAATTAGGAAAATAACCCTTCCATAATTCATAAGCTGTCTTGCCTATTTTTTTATAAGGAATTTTATTTTGTAAATAACATGCAAATAAAATTGCTTCCCCCCACAAGTTATCAGGAGCAGAGGAACTAACAAATATTACATTCATCATTTCTTTTAAAGTCCTATTTTTTCTTTCAGCTACACTATCTGATTCAGGTGAATAGAAAGGTGTTATTTCATGTATTATTCCTTCTTTTTCACAATAATCATTAAATAGGACATACTCACCACCTCTATCAGATCTAACCCTTTTAATTTTCTATTAAGTTTATTTTTCAATTTCAGCCTTATAAGACATGAACACATTAAATGCATGATTTTTATTTCTAATTAAATATACTTTAGTATATCTTAAGTAATCATCTATAAATATTACATAATAATTTTTACCACCTCTAGTCATTGTTTGTTTCATGTCCCCTAAATCTGTATGTATTAAATCTAATAAATTAGATTCTCTATTAATAGACGCACATGTTTTCTTAGTCAATTTAGTCTCAGCACAAATTGCACATTTATTAATATTTGAAATATTAATATTATTAATATTTGAATTATTAATATTATTAACAATTCCTAATTTATGAATTTTTTTATATATAAGTTATACTAACATAGCCTAATCTAGCATGCCACAAATTAATAGAATCAATTAAATAAGAAGAGGGAGATTCATCATTTTTATTGATAATTTCAGAAATATTCAATACAAAAAATCATTGATTATAATAACCCTTCCCACAAAAACATTATTCTTAGTCATAACAATTTTGTCACTCAAAAGATACTTTCACTCCAGCTTTTCCCAATAAGGCTTTAGAAACAAGATTAACTTTTATAGTGGGTACATGAAGAACATCGCTTAATGCCAAGGTCTTGCCAGATGTGAATTTGAGAAGAACTTTGCCTTTGCCAAGAACTGGTGCAGTTCTTAAGTCTCTAAGATAAATATTTTCTTGTTCTTCTTCCAATAGAAGTTAGGTGGTAAAAGCATTTTTGTTTGCACAAATGTGCCTAGTAGCACCAGAATCTACCACATATTCGTTCACATTGGCCACAATGTTATCCTGAGAAATAACCGTAGCAACTATATCATATTATGCTTCAACCAAGTTTACCTTTGGTTCAGCAGGGTTGTCATTTCTCATTCTTTTCTTACACTGAGCAACATAGTGACCCAACTTCCCACAGACAAAACAACTGTCTTTCTTATTAAAATTGGAGTTAGTCATTTTGAACATGTAACTAGGCTTATTTCCATTATTATTTTACTTGCGTGCCTTTTATTTTTGTGGGAATTTGGGTTGCCTTGTATCAAATTTGCTTTTGTTGCCATTTCCTTTGCTTTGGTAGCTTTCAGCTCATTTTCCAACGATAGCTGCTTGTTCTTGTGCTTCAGTTGCTACTTATAGTCATTACAGGACTCAGGTAGTTTTTCAATTAGCAGACTAGCCATTAATTCTTCTTGCACGTTGATATTTTCTGCTTTCAGGTCCTCCAGCAGCTTGTGGTATTCATTAATTTGAGTTTTTATTTCTTTATCATCGATCATCTTCCACTTGTAAAATTTGCCTATTGTAAATTTCTGCTTTCCGACATCTTCAATAGTGTATTTGGAGACCATAAAGTCCCGAATCTTTTTAGCTTCCTTATAAGGATAATAGACATCAAACAGTTCGTTAGAAATAATACTAATTATTGTGTGTCTACATACCTTGTTTGCGTGGATCTAGTGTTCAAGTTGCTTAGGATCGATAGTTAGACCTTCTGGCTTAGCTTTGGTTAGTGCAAATGCAACCCCATGAACATTCAAGATGGAGAAAACTCGTTCTTGCCACCTCTTAAAATTGTTACCGTCAAAGACTTCAATTTTCGATATGTCCAAGAACGGCTTGGCGTAGTGAAGCATGGTAGGAACGGTTAAGATAGAAGCACTGGCAGAAGTAGCAGGTACAATCGCAACAAATGATCCATCAGCAACAAGAGAGTTGTTGTTCATAGGCTCCATAATTTATTCTTTGAGATTATTGTAAAATTTTATAGAGTAGAGTGAATTGTCTAAGGCATGTATGTTATTGTCCTCAAATGATTATTCCGCACCTCTTGGTGCCAAGGCAGTGAGGCGACTACCCTTCCGATACAACAGACCGTTTGGATGTTGTACACTCAACAGCCAGGCAACAAAAACAGCTGAAGAAGAGAGAACCCAACAGAGTAATCAGAGAAGGAGAATTCGAAAATAGTAGTTTTATCAAATTCTTCGTAAAAAATCAGTAGTCTTTGATTTTGCATTTTGCTAACAAAAATGATAAGAAAGGATAAGCATATAAGATAACATAAAAAATCAGATAAAATAAGATAATATGAACATTTTTCAAATAAAATCATATGAGATATCAGCAGGTCAAATAATCAACCATGTTTCTGAAATTCATATTGAGTCAAATGACAATTTTCATATAAGTAAAAGAGACAAAGTCAAATATAAGTTTTTTAGATAAGCAAAAATTAATTTCATTAAAAGGAAAAATAAAAACTAAGCATCGACTATATCTTCAAAGGGAAATTCATCCAAAATCAACACATTCAAAAGTTTTGACCCAATTTTGTGCGCGCGAGTATAGTCCACCTTCAAACCTTTTAACATGTCCAAGGAAAAGAATGTTATATAGTCTATAGGAAACTCACTCCTAAATAATGTGTAACTAATACATTTTGAAATACAACACATTTCACAACATAAATAACACACCCAAATTAATTTCTGAGTTAATAAATATAAATAATAATTAATATAGTAGTACGTATGGAAGTAGACTAGCTATGGAACACAACCTCTGATATTAAGGCTTTTATGGCTTCCAAACAATTTCCAGGAAGAATGAATACATTTCCTCTTATATCCAAAAGTAGCTAGGACTTTTCTAATGTATAGCTACAGTATAAGAAAAAATATAGTAATATATATGATGGATTCAATTGTAATTGCCAATTGGAGCTAGATGTTTGGCCTTGTTCTCTGAGCATTAACTTTTGCCTGAACAAGCCTAGAGAGTTGGCCAAGTGCAACATCAACTGCATCTTTAAACCCAACATCACTGGCATTTGGGTGCGCATACGTGATTCTCGGGATCATATTTATGACCACTTCCCGCATTCTCGTCACTTGCTCACTCGAAATCTTCAACAGCTCCTCCTCTATCCTCTTGCTTCCCTCCCCTTTCTCGTCAATATACACCGAATACGTCTCTGTCTCCGCCGGCAAATACCATGCATACTGACTATATGCTGTGTGCGGCGAGAAGAACACCGGTATGCAGCCGGCGAGCACCGAATCAAACGTTGAACGCCGTGTGAACGAGTCCCCCGCCGCCTGCAGGCAGAACTGAGACTTGCTCATCACGTCAAGAACAACCCTTGGCTCGTGGCACTTGCTTCCTCCATTTCCACCACATTTTAAGAGCTTGCACCGGCTTGACCCCTGGCACTGCTCCAGGATCTGGGTTCGAATAGCCGCCTTTTCCAAGCCTTTCCTTGGGCCGCCGACGAAGGAAAACAAATGGGGTCGCTCCGATTTCCTCATCCTTTGCTGCCACCTTACCATTTCTGTGACTGTGTTGGGATGATGATAAGAAGGGTAAGGAATACCATACTGGTTTGACCCTCTCCAAGGTTGTCTCTCCACTGTTAGCACCGACATGTTCTGGACAGATGGTAGGTTCAGGAGTATGTTCGCTCCAAAGTCGGGCCCACCATCTGCTCTCATGAAATCCCATGCGGTCCTCCCCAGCGCTAGGAAATGGTCATTACCGTTGTATTTCTGCCACCAAGGCTGACCTTGGAGATAGTCGACCAAGTGAACGGCTAATGCATCGCGTATGGTGTGATTGGCTTCGCGGAACACGCTAGAAGCATGGAGCCCACCGTAGAAGGGTACATAGAACAAGTCGGCCTTGCTTGGATCCCACGTGCGGCACGGGTGGTTCTCTACGCGGGCGTGGAAGATCATCTCGGCGATGAACTGGTGGGTAGCAAACCAAGAGGTGGAGGAGGAGGAGGAGGAGGAGGAGGAGGAGAGGCCCATGTCATCAGGAAGAGGCTGGCCGAGGCCGTGATTGGCTACGTGCGGGCACATGTCAGTGTAGATGTTAAGGTGTTGGCAGTGGGTGAGGAGGCCAAGGTTGAAGCGAGAGGGCAGGTCATAGATATAGACTGACACAGTTCCATCGCATTTGGGAAGTACTTTTTTGTGATGATTGGTTGGGAGTTGTGCGTTGGACGGTGGGAACCAAAAGAGAAGAAGAAGAAACCAGGAAGCAAGAAAGAGACCCAGAAAAAGAGTGTACTTCAATTGATGGTTCGTGAAGATGGTGTTGTGGGTGTCTTTGATTTTGGAAAAGCTCTCTGATTTGGTCCATGGTAGAGTTGATGCTGGTGATTGCTTTCTGAAGAACATGGAGGAGAAGAAAGAAGGGACGAGTCAGAGATAGAGAACAGAAAAAGGAAAGATTGTGGCTTCCAGCTGGAGAAGACTATAAATTGGGTCTCCAGAGAGGAGTTACTTTGGACAATCAATGACTGAGAGGTGAGCGGTTGTGGAATTCATTGAGGGAGAGAGTTGTTCAAGTCAAGGACGGACAGCTTGAATGAGACAAAAGAAACGGATTCTAAATTTCTAAAGCACATGCAATTGGCTTAGGTGTCCTAAAGCTTCTGCTAATAATAAATTTCAGTCCACACATAATTAAGCAATTATGTTATATATAATGATTTGCCTGATAAAAAATATAAAAGAAACAGAAAGTTTTGAATGGACACACGGTCTATTACTTTACTTTAAATTTCTATCCTACCATCCCCTTTCCCACCATCCCTTCTCTTGACATTTGGATCTTGTGCAGTAAGTATTAAGCACGGAATGGCGTTCAATTTTGCAAATTGTGGCCTGTTAGAATTTATTCAAAAATAATTATAAAAAAAAAAGTTAGATATATGCAAAAAAAAAAAAATTTATTGAATCGTCATCGTCCAACAAATATTAAAAAGTCATAATTTAACATAAATTCGTATAGTCACAACTGCATAAGATCCCGACTCTCTCACCTTCTATCACTCCTTATTTTTTTTTAATTTTTTATATTTTTTTATATTTTTTTCAGAATTTTTTATTTTTTTCTTTGAAATTATTACTTTTTCTTAAATATTTTTATGATGTAATTCTTTTTAAAATTTAAAATCTTTTTAATCTTAAAATTTACTCTCATTATTAAAAAAATAAAATAAACAAAATAAATGAGATTGTATCTACTATCCCTCACAAATGGGACAAATAAAGTAACCTCTTACTTTATTCATGGACTATACTTATAAAAAAAATGAAGATCACACATAATACAAAAGCTTGTTATATGAGGGGGGGACCTCACAAAATGAAGGGGACTTGCCTTTTTTTATCCATGAATAGGATGGTGGACAGCGTCCAGTCAAGTTTTCCTAAAAGAAAATGAGAGAGAGAAAGTTCATAGTTCACCAAACATGTATTGAAACATGAATGATACAGCTAGGAATTGTAGGTAGAAGACAATGCTTTGTGATTCTCCATTATTATTAAGTGCTAATTAACAATTTCTCCTTGTTGCTTTAAAGTGGAGAGAGAGGTGAAGAATAACTAGTGTCGGCAGAGTATGGTGGACCCTTAATTTGGAATGTTTAAAGTATTTTTACCAACTGATGTATAGTATCAAGACTTTAAGGCCTTTGAGAATGTCGTGGGCCGTGGCTTCTATTTTTAAAACGCACATACTCACATCTCATTTTCTTTTAATTTACAGGAATATCTCTCGATATATTTTTAAAATTGATTTAATTTTCTTTAATTTTAAAATACTTATATCAATCTCTCTTATCATAAAGTTTTTAAAATTATGAAATTGACATTTTAATAGTTTATGGTACAAAGAATAAATTATTAAAAATTTTAAAAGAAAAAATACATCTAGTGTAAGATTTATTATCAATTTTATTAATAAAAAAGGTTTATGTATAAATTAAAATTAGAGAGTGTGTGAGTTTATATTTAAAAATATGAAAATGTAAATTACTTTTAGTTTGCCCTAAAAAAGCTCTACATTTATGTCTGGCTAATTTATTTTATGATGCTTCTTATGCTTTTTAGAAGTCATAGATGTTTTTTTAAGAAACACTCCAAGGATTCTTTAGTTGTGCCCATTATAAATTTGAAATTTCTAAGAGAATCTACACATTTTAATTAAATTTTAAATATATCATTGACGATACCTATGTAGAGGTGACAAAATTGACCCAACTAGATATAATAGGGTTGAGCCACCAAAATACTAGCTCGAAAAAAATCGAGTTTTCTAACCCAGCCCGATGTGGCCCATGGCCCGATTGGGCTATTGGGGCAGCCCGATGTGGCCCGATAAGCCAACTAAAAAATTAAAAATTTTATATTACTTTTTCATTTTCTTATCTTAATAATTTTGGTTAAACCCTCTGTTATTTTTTGAATATGTTCTTATATGAAAAGTACTTTGTTGAAGAGAGTTAATAGGTAATTACATTGTATCAGATGAAGAGGTAGAACAACTTGTTGCATATAACTCATATAAATTCTATACAAGAAGTTAATATAGAAACAGTTAAGGAGGTATTTATAGTTATAAATGGAGACATCAACTTCTTTTGTGTCATAAACATGCTCAGAATTACTGTTGTTGCATTGAAAAAGATATTAAACTAAGAGTCTAAGACCATGAAAGAAAATAATAAAATGCAATGTGCATTTGTAAGGGTTTTTAATGAAATTCAAGTTTGGTTAAATCAAAATGATCATTCAGATAGAGTCAAAGATGTTTAAGACAATAAATTAAAACTTATCTATCTAATATATATTTTTAGTAGAGATTCTGCATTTATTTTCCATATCATCTAAATCTGTTTTAATTTATTTTTCATGTGCAGTACTAGTAAAACTCATTGATGGACTCCATGAAAAAAAGTTATTTTTTAACAAATATTGCTTTTCTTTTCTTTCTTTTTTATTCTTTTTCTTTCACAATTGTTGTAATTTAACATGAAAATGAATTTTAACAACATTATTTTTTAAAAGTATTCCTTTAACAAATTTTATTATTAAATAAATTAAAATTAAAAAATTACAATTGAGTATATAAAACAGTAAGACCAACTGTATGAATATATATTTCATATTTTATTTATTATTTTAGTATTTTTAGTATAAAAATAAAAATTTTATTTATATTTTAAAAATTATTGATAATTATAGTTAGGACTGAGCTGGCCCGATGGGCTGGGCTACCATATGCCAGCCCAAATTAATTACGAGCTAGCCTGAACCGATCCAATTATATCATTGCCCAATCGGGTAAACTGGGCAGGTCCAGATTAGGCCAATTGCCAGCTCTATACTTATGTTAAGGTGAGAAGGACAAAGATTTAGTTGGGATGAGAATCCTATAATAGTAGAACACGTGATATAAAAAAGGGTTGGTAATATTCGAATTTCAATAATTAAGCTATAACGGTCTGAACTTATAAGAATAATAAATGTAATGGGTCGTTTGGTACTATGATTCTTCTAACTTTCCCAAGAATCACTAGTTGGGAATCTGAGTTTCCTGTGTTTAGTACAGGGATTAAAAAAAATTTCCCAAGAAATCAAGATTCCCGAGAACATTTTTTAAACAAGTTTCCCACAAAAATTTTCCTATATTGGAGGGTGGTATTCTTAAATTTCCCCCTCATAGAAAAATTTTGGGAGTTACAAATGACAATTTTACCCTTCTTCACAAATCATCATACTATAACTCCAAACCCCAAATTACAAATCCTGAAACCCGAAACCCTAAATCCTAAACTCTCAAACCCCAAATCCCAAACTCTAAATCTCAAACCCCAAAACTCAAACCCTTAAATCCCGAATCCCTAAACCCTAAATCTCTAACCCCCAAACCGCAAATCCCAAACCCTAAACTCCCAAACTCAAAACCCCAAATCCCCAACCCCTAAACCCCAAACTCCAAGCCCCAAACTCTAAACCCTAAACTCCAAGCCCCAAGTTCTAAACCCCAAATCACTAACTCTAACCATCAATCCATATTTTTCTTTAAAATATAAATTTATTACAATTTATATATAGTAGTATATTTGTAAAAATTTACCTAGATTCTCAAGAAAATAGCTTCTGAACCAAATGCGAAAATGTCTATCATTTTCAGGAATCTACAAGACCAACCAAATACAATTTTTATATTTCTAGGAATAAGATTCCCAGGAACCATAACTCTTAGGAATCATGTTTGCTAAGAAAAAAAAATTTTCCTATACCAAACGCCCCCAAATATATTAAAAATGTTTTTATACCTGATATGGAATATCTATAAAGTGGTGCGGGGATAGTTTGGTAAAGGGGTTTATTGGCCTTTGTACTAGCTAAGATTGAGCCGGTTAATTGGAATGGCCCAACGGCACCTACTATGGA
>JASKGM010019408.1:0-30882 GCA_034509205.1 Ceratonia siliqua
AACTAATATTACGGCCAACAGCACACAAAAATATTCATAACTTGAGTACCTACTCAACGAGGATATCGTTACAGTTAAATCTCCTGAAAGTATTAGGTTCAGGAATTTTATTTAATGAACTAGGCTCAGTACAAAGAGCGAAATTAACATTGTCTTTTCTCTTTGGCATTTTATCGAACAGTTGGTTGCACCCAAAAAATTTAACTAATCTAGCCAATTGAAATTCATGATTTTGCATAAGGGGAACAGCAGTGAGAAAAACAGAAAGAATTGGGGAATTTGGGATACTGTAATTTTCCTAAACAGTGAGGAATCATTCTCTAAAAAAATTTTCGAATTTCAGAATTTCTCTAGCAGGAAGTATGCTGAAACTTTAACCATACCAACTCAAATTTTCAGATGAAACTGAGAGGGGAGATTAATAAAGATGTGAAGTTGTTTCTAACCTTTCCCTCAATCGGATGAAGTCTGATCGCCCACAAGAATGGCTGCCACTCAGACTGTAACTCCACCCCAGCAATATCACGGTGAGAATGGTGAGAGCTGCTATTCACGGTGCTTTGGTCATGGTCTGCTTGAGAGACTTGAAAGCTTGCTGTGCCTCATCATTCCAAGCAAAACTGTCTTTCTTTAAAAGAGAAATGAGAGGCTCCGCCATTACACCATACCCCTTGATAAACTTCTAATAGTAACCAATGAGTCCCAAAAATCCTCGCACTCCCTTAACATCTTTCGGAACTGACCAATCCACCATGGCCGCAACTTTGGAAGAATCAGGTTGAACTCCTTCTGCTGAGATAATATGGCCCAAGTATTCCAGCTTCCTTTGACCAAACAAACATTTCTTCCTATGAGGACAATGGCATTATCCTTCAATATCTGTAATGCTAGTTGAAGGTGATGAACATCATTTTGGACACTAGAACTATATATCAGTATATCATTTAAGAATACCAGAGAACTTACACAAGTGCTGCTGAAAGATACAATTCATCAATGCCTGGAAAGTAGATGGAGCATTAGTAAGACCAAACGGCATGATCATAAATTCATAATGACCTGATCCTGATCTGGTGGTATCCAAACTTCAAGTCTAATTTAGAAAATATCTTTGCACCTCCCAGTTCATCAATCAACTCATCTATCACAGGAATAGGAAACTTGTTAGGAATGGTCATATTAGGAATGGTCATATGATTCAAAGCCCTGTAGTCGACACAAAAGCGCCAACTTCCATCATTCTTCTTGACTAAAAGGATAAGACTAGAGAAATGACTCGTGCTTGGCTGGATTACCCCTGCCCACAACATTTCCTTAACTAGTCTCTCAATTTCATTCTTTTGTGAGTATGGGCAACAGTAGGGTTGAATATTAGGAGGTTGGGCTCCCTGTTTCAAAACAATTTGATGATCTTGATCATGCCTAGGCGGCAATCCCTTTGGAGCGGTGAATAAGGATGCATAACTCTGTAAGACTCCTTCGACCTCCTTAGGATATTCATTCTCAACCTGCATCTCAAGAACACTAAATTCCACCATATATCCCTCACCTGATCATGGACAATCCACAAGGGTGCTTTCAGCGAGACTAGCATTTTTGATAAAGAAGGATCACCTTGCAACTTAACCAAGTTGGTGTCTAGTTTAAATTCCATTGTGAGCATCTTCCAATCCATCTCCACCTTTCCCTAGGTGCTTAACGAAGCAATCCCTAGTATCACATTTGCTCCCCCTAAATCTAGAGGAAAGAAGGTTTGAGTAACCCGTATCCCTTGGAATTCTAATTCCACTCCTTTACAGATTGTATTTCCCTTCACCCTGTAACCATCCCTAATTGTGACTCCGATGGAAACCCAACTATATAAAACAGAAATACACGCATAACACGGAGGAAAATACTGATATATTGATAAACAACGCCCACAGGACTGGAAATATGTTGGAAAGTAATAAAAGTGAAGGAAAAGGCAAGCCAAAATACAAGAACAAAACACACAGTGAAGGACTTTCACAGATAGCACCTCACTAACACAGAAAATAAAGCAAACAAAATGAAGAACATAAATCCCAGCCACAGCTAGGCCAAACTAGCTAATATGGGATGCTAGCCTCCCCCAAACCAACACAATACTTAAACCCCCCTCCTCTATGTCCTCCCCTTTTTAAGGACTAACTTCCTTGCCACTTGTCCCCTTCCAGCAACTTACCTGAATTCCTCCCTTTTATACCCCTGGGTTCTATCATTACTCCCTCCTGTACTTTCACGTTGTCCTCAAGGTGAAGGTTGGCAAACTACTCTACCACAGCAATGGTTGTCTCTGACTTTGCACCAAAATGAGTAAGCCCAAAGCCTTCAATAGCATCAAAGGACAAACATATTAGTGCCCACACTTCAGCCTCGAACATTTTTCTAAATTTTCTTTCCTCTTCAACTCTACCCTTCTCTTCATCCCATGAAAACTTCAGGTTCAAAGATAAAGCATGTATGTCTCTTAAGGAATCACTGAGTAACACTGGTTCTGAACTTTTAGTTCCAATCTCTTTTTGCTGCCCTTGGAGATCCTTTGGTTTGCAAGCGGTTGTTTTAGATAGATAAGTCTTGTTATGCTCAGGCCATATCAGTTCTTGGGAATTATATTTGTTTCTTTGACCCAAGAGTATATGAATGATATAAGCACCACTGCTCTCTCTCATATCATTCGTCAAATCATTTGTGTTTCTTGGAGTCATCCTTTTTGGGGATTTCCCATAACTCGACTTTGCATATTGTGATGAAACTAGTGGAGTTACTAATTCCACTTGATAAACTCCTGGTATTCAACCCAAGGCCCTTGTGAGATGCACAACACCCTTAACCTGACCACCATGATCAGAATCACATCCCAATTCCCTATTCACTCTTTGTAGTAGACCCTGGATGCTCAAGAGTACCATATAAAGCTTCTTTCCTTTTTTACTGTTCGTCCATGACCCCATAGCAACAGCAAAATTGATTCTCGATTATCTGCCTCTGCTATTATCACCGCGAGTTGCATCATTCCTTGTATCTCCTTCCTCCTCGCCAAGAAGGTTATGAGTGTAGGTCGCTCGCAGGGAAATTTTCTCCTTCGTCCACATAGGCGCACCCCCAACTTCAATCCCAAAATACCCGTCCTCTGCCAGTTCCACCCAGTCGACTTCATCTGCCAACGACTTTTGCCTTTTTCTCGTTTGACTCACCACGTTGATGAGATGGTGTGGACTCAGAAGAGTTGTCGATGGTTCACCACAGGTATACGTTGAAGGTCTTCTTAGTTGCCCGGGGTATTATTGGGTTATTTCGGCCTATTACCCATACAGTAGTGACTTGGTTTGAGTTCCTAATCAGACCCATTTGCTCACTATCCCCAATCTTTTTTGGTTGCGTTTCAGCCCATTTTCCTCCTCCAACCCAGTCTTTATCTTCTCTGTTTTGGACCCATATCACTTCATGAGTTAGGTTTTTAAGCCCAGCCCATTTCCTTTCAAACCTAATCTCTTCTAATCTAGTAATCCCTGCCTTTCTTGTTGCAATCTTCTCCTTCAGCTGCTGGGCATCCTTCTTCAACATCACATTCATTTTTACTACCACCGATGGGTCTACTGCCCCTTCAATGGTAACTCTATTTACATCAACAGTTGTGGTTCCTCTTCCCTCATCTTTGTTATTTCTATTTTTTTTCCTCTTCTATTTTCAACGATGGTTCTTCTTCCTTCTTCATGGGCTTCTCAACTTCCTCCCTCAATGGAACCTCTGTTTTCTTTTTCTCTTCTGCTTCCCTACGGCTTTCACTCGCAGCCTTCCTCTCTCGTTGCTCTCCCTCTCTTTGGCTCCTCCAAGTTTCCACATCGCTCTTATCTCCTCCATACATTTTTTGATATCCACCATACACTCCTGGATCCCCTTTAGGTCATAGCTTGATTCTTTCCTTCTCCCTTCCATTTGGATCTTATGCTTTGATACTAACTGATGGAAATCCAACTATATAAAACAAAAATACACACAAAACACTAAGGAAAATATTGATATATTGATAAACAGTGCCCACAGGACTGGAAATATACTGGAAAGTAATAAAAGTGAAGGAAAATGCAAGCCAAAATACAAGAACAAAACACACAGTGAAGGACTTTCACAGATAGCACCTCATTAACATAGAAAATAAATCCCAGGCACAGCTAAGCCAAACTAGCTAATATGGGATGCTAGCCTCCCCCAAACTAGCACAATACTCAAACCCCCCTCCTCTGGCCATGCCTTTCTTCTTTAAAGGACTAACTTCCTTGCCACCTGTCCCCTTCCAGCAACTTCTCCAAATTCCTCCCTCTTATTCCCCTGGGTTCTATCAGACTCCAAAACTACATGTGGATTCCAAGGGCAGTTGCAGTCTTTCAGTAATTTCTTTGGAGATGAGGTTATGGGATGCCCCACTATCAACCAGTACCATCACTTCCACCCTTTTTATCTTCCCCTTTAATTTTAGTGTTATGAGATGTTAGACCCACCAAGGAGTGCCTAGAAATTTCTATATTCGTCAATTCTCCCTCCCCTGTTTCTTGAATTATTTCAGTTGTCCCCGGTACCTATTTAGAAGTATCTTCTATTTCCCCAGGTGGTTCAACATAGTCGTCCAGTCTGCAATTGAAGCTCACGGTTTCGACACACATAGGTGGGTGTGTATCACTCTTCACAACGAAAACAGAGGCCAAGTTCCTTGCGTCTAAGCTCCTCTGCTTCAGAAAGCCTCTTGATGTTACCATATCCGCGGTTTGTACTATTTCTGGACTGCCCACTCCTTTCCGTCATGGTGGTCGACAATTTATGACCTTCCCCGGCCCTCTAATTCACCGTTGCCCCTTGCCCAGCTTCTCCCTACCCAGACTAGTGCATGTTAAACCCGAGAGAAGGCCATTGCCTTGGAGATATTCGAGTTAGATGAGTATTCCCGGTAGGGCTCCTTGGATTAATTTCAAGTGGTCCAACCCGTCTCTTCCTTGCTTCCTTAACCCAGTCCAACATCATATTTTTTTCTTCCACCTTATGGGCTAAACCCCATCATATGGCCTAGGGTCATGGGTTAACCCATCTTAACTTCAGCCTTCACCTCCTCCTTCAACCCATTCAGGAAAGTGCCCATAAGCAAGTCCTCAGAAGCGTCCGGAGGGGTAGAAAGAAGCTTAAACTCCTCATGGTATTCAATCACACTCCCCATTTGCCTCAATGCTACCACCCATTCATACCCCTCATCGAACTGAGATGGTTGAAACCGATCTCACAACTTCTCCCTCCAATGCGTCACCGGCTGTCTGCTTTCTAGCCATTGGTACCAATTTAGCGCCCTCCCTTCAAGACACACTGCCACCATTTCCATCTTTTCATCATCCCTCGCATGATTCACCTGGAAATACCTCTCAACCTTGAACACCATCCTACTGGTTCCTCGCTAGAGAAAATAGGTAGTTCTAATCGTCTGAATCTATTTTCCCCTTCCACTCTTCTTTGTTCCTCCTCATGCTCAGCCCTATATGACCCTCCAACATACCCTTGCCTACGGGGACAATTATTGGCCATACCAGTAGGGCTGTCAAATTGGGTTGGGCCTGTTGGGTTGGCCCGCCCAACCCAATAAAAATGACGGGTTGGGTTAAAAATTTCAACTCACCAAAATTGGCGGGTCAGCCCGCCCCGCCCTGATTGATGGGGCCGAGCGGGTTGACCCGCGGGCTGACCTTTTTTTTTTTTCTTCTATTTTCTCCACTCCTCTCTCCCTCCACCCGCAGCAGCCAGCAAGCTCCTCCCCCTCACGCAAGGCTCCACATGCAAGCCACAAAAAGAATTTGAATAACTTAGGAAAGTGTGGGTGTGGGGACTTGAACCCAGGTCTCTACACCCACACTCCAAAACCTTAACCACTACTCCATTAGGCTACTTATGTTAAGTTTAACCAAAATTAATATTTATTATATATTAAATATTTTTAATGGGCTAGCCCGCCAGCCCATTATAGGGGCTGGGTGGGTTGAGTTTTTCAACCCGCCTAATTTTGGAGGGCCAGCGCGCCCCGCCCCGCCTAGACGGCGGGTCAAAACGGGCCAGGGCGGGGCAGGCCGGCCCGTTTGACAGCCCTACATACCAGCCCTAATCTCCTTCATAAGGTCTCTCATATCCAGAAGTTGGTCTTGGACAGTTCCCAAATCGCACCGCAAGTTCTCCATCCCTCCTTCCACTTAATCTATTCGCCCCTCCATTCTAGTATTTACTATACCCTTTCCCACGATCTTGTGCTCTGATACCATTGATGAGAACCAAAACCAAATAACAGATATTTGACAGAATAACACCAGATTCAGCTGAGATAAAGATGATAAACCAGAACTTGGAAGCAAAATGGATGGATATAGTGATGAAACAGAGATTACAATGCTAGGAATAGGATCACACCAACTAAACAGCAATGAAGATTAAATGAAAGACACTCCTAACACTCACCAAGATACTCACAACCCAGAACAGCAATCCTAGCTGAAGCTATAGGCCAAAACTAGCCATTAATGGATGTTAGCCTCCCCAATACAACCCAATTCTCACATGCCCCTCTCCTCTAGCCCTTCATTGCCTTTTAAACATTCTTTTCCTTACTTCGTGCTGTCATGCAGAATGTTTTTCTCACCATACTGTTCCACTACCTGCAGATCACAAGGGCTGGCTGCCACGTGTATTGGACTGTTATCCAAAATACCTCTTTTTCCCTTTTTACCCTTTCTAGAATACGGGTGCTGAAAATGGGGTCTATCAGATGGAAAGGTTAAATTCACTGGTTATTCATAATAGTAAAAGTGAAAATTTGGCTGAATGAAAATCATTTAGTTTGGATCTTGATATTGCATTTTCATCCCTAAATTTGGGATGAAAAAAGTTACAAACAGTGGTGACTCAATTTTCATTCATTCCTTTTTATTCTCTAAGTAGGATACGATGATTTTACTTATCAATTTTACCCTCATTTTCGTTGCTCCCATTTTCATCTTTACCAAGCACATCCTTAATGTTATAGATATTAGATGCATGCGGAACATTTAACACTCTTTGTTGTGCATTTGCTGTTGAGTATTTATCACCTAAACACATAGGGTTCTTGACAATAACTAGTTATCTAAATTTGATCAGGTTACAATTGCCCGTGTGTATAATTGGGATGTTCATCAAAGGAGAACTCGGCAAGTAGCTGCTGCTGCTGCTACTACTACTCAAGTCTCGTAGAAGAAAAGAAATTTTAGTTACACCTAGATCCAAAGCTTACCTTTGCATTTGAGAGTATGATTCTAATCTCTGTTCACATTCTAAAGTTGATGGAGTTCCTTGGTTTTTGTTCCTAATTCTGGTTTCATCATACTAGATTTTGCGAAAGTTAGGAACCAGTTTTGATGCATGTTAGTTAATTTGTTGGCTCTGTAACGTTTGTAAAATACCATGTTTTGGTTGATGGGCATGTTTTTGTTTGGTATGATCATATGGATATTCTATCTGCAATTTAGTGTAGTTTAAATCTTTAAATTTAAATAAATTACTTTTTGATATGTCCAATAATATTGTATTTTATAAGTGTCTCATGAAATTTTATTTTTTTCTTTGGTGTTATTATGAGACATTCTAGAATTATTTGAGGCACTAAAAAATATATCATGAAATACTATTTTAGAATACAATGTCTTATGAAATTATTTGAGTAAATTATTTCTTTTAAAATTTAAAGCTGGTGCTAATTTCAACCATCTATAAGCAAGTTGTTTTTAAACCTCAAATTCTAGACCAGCTGAGTAATCAAAGGGTTAAGGGATCCACAGAAGCTTCCACTTTTGAAAGAAATCTGTCGGCAAAACTACGCAAAATGAAGGGACAAGACATCATAGTCAATCACTCTCCAATGATGTCAGCTCCTCAAAACTCAAAAGGGTCGTAGCCTTGGATGGTTTCTGATATAATGTTGCCATTCATGATGCCTAGTCTGGTACGTGTTCTTGTCAACTGGTCTACTGATACAATTTCTGGAAAAATATGAGTTTGACTATTCATGAACTTTCTTTAGCTCTATTGTTTCAATGGGATGATCTGAGTTAGGTAGAGTGTCACTGGCGCAAGTTCATGTGCCAAAACAGGATTCTTTGTATTGTTTTAGCTCGACAAGAAGTTGAATAAGGGTGGCAGGCTAATTAACTTCAGTAGAGACTATAACTCTTCACATGATACATGTTCAATAAAACTTCTCACAAAATTATTTCTCACTAAAAGTCTCATGAACATACTCAAGATGAGATCAAGTCTTGGAATGAGTGGATGAAGTGAGATGAATGATTAAGATAAAATTTTTATAAGATTTTGTGAAAGATAACATTGTAAGAGTAGGCATTACTCATACATGTTAGGCTTCAGGTGAATTTTGAATTTTATTTTATATTAAATTTTATTGGATTTTAAGTTTGAGCTCTTTAAAAGTTAACAAAAATTAAGAAAAGAGAGTAATTTTAATCATACAATTCTTATATACGAGTTGATTATTGGTTAATTGGTGGGTATCAATTCCATAAACAATCGACCATATGATAGTTTTGCTGAACCCAATGTCAATTTTTGTGCACTGGTTGACAGTGTGTCTGAAGTCAAATAGCACGCCTATCTAGTTTTTGAAGAAGAAAAATAAAAATGAAACTGATGAATGTGGAAACCTTTCTTTATTTCTTCCATTCTGTAATAAAAGATTATGGCTCTTTCTGTGGGAAAGTTTAGTCCTTCTTTAAGGCCCCAAGTTTTCATAACTACTGTCACTCAATTTCAGCCATATGTAGGCATGGCAACGGGGTAGGGGTGGGAAGGCCCCTCTGTTTCCCGTCCTCACCCCTCTCATCTCTTTGATCCTACGCTGAAAGAGAAATTTCTCCCATCCTCATTTTCTAGGACACAGAATTTACGGAAAATCCTGAATGCAAGAAAAAATTTAAATATTTTAAATAATAATGGCAAAGTTAAATTATTAATTAAAAAACGTAATCTTAATTTTCCATATTAAAAGTAAAAGGCAATGTTATATGGTGTTATGTTATTAGTGGCATCATATCTTAAATATATTGTAAAAATTTACTTAAAAGTAATCGATAATGTATTTTTTAGTAATAATACAAATATAAAATTATTAAACTAAATAAATATATATGTATATATAATTAATAATAGATTAAGGGTAATTTAATAGTTTTATATTGTGGTATGATATCTGTCTTCGTTTCTGAATTCTTAACGGGAACAATTTTTCTCCATCCTCATCTTCGCGAGGTAAAAATGTTCCTCAACCTTGGGGCCCCATGCGAGGCAATTCCTACGGGGATCTTGAATTGATTTTTCATGTTATGTAAGATGACATGGCATATTTTGAAATGATATTTTATGAGATATTTTTTTTCTTTATTGTTTTAGCTAATTCTAAAGCAATGATTTAAAATAACACTAAATGAAAATATTAAATTTATAAAATATTTTTAAACTACGTTATTTCTAGTGCTAGTTGAATGAAATTAACCCATTCAATTTTTACTGTAACAAGTTGGAAATGGCTTCTTTTGGTTGGTAGGGGTAAGACCTTGAATACATCATTAAGGTCAAAGAACCGTATCTCCATCAAACAGTCCTCCAAGATTAAGCCATAATTGAGGTTGTCCTTATTAAAAGGGGACCCCTACCCTTTTTAATGGCCTTAGAAGATGGTACCAATCCCCTTACCGTGTGCTTTGACACCCCTCACAAAAGTCAACTGTCAGCATATAAAACAGGGTCTTTCCCTTTCTCCCTCTTCTCACCATGAAATTTTATATAATTTTTAGGGCGCTCTAGTCTCTACTATATCCCACACACTATAATGTCCTTGAAAATAATCATAGTTTAAGATGCCTGTGATTCTTAATCCTTATTATTTATATAGTAACCTTGGTTTAATGGTCAATGGTCTCCGTAACAATCTCATTTTAGATTGTTTCTAATCTTGATTAATTAAGAATGATAATCACATCCATCATATGTTGTGGCCTAATGGTATATGTGTTTGGGTTTCCTATATGGACATTTTATTTTTTTAATTATTTAAAAAATTATTTATAAAATATTTTGATGTGTTGTGTATTTCCTAAACAACATAACATATTATTAATTTTTTTGATTGAATTATTATTTTACACTTTGAACAAATTTTAAATTCCCAAATTTAATTCTCAAAGGGTTTTTTTTTAAGTTGGGTCATCTAAAACATATTCCGCTAATAAAATGATCTTATTGTTAACGGACATACTAATGTGACTTATTTCAATACACACTTGGGCGCTAGTTTGGTTTAATGGCAAAAATATCTTGCTTACAAAATATATATTAAGGGGGCGTTTGGTACAGAAAAATTTTTTTTCTCCTAGAAAACATGATTCCTTGAAGTTATGATTCCTAGGAATATTGTTCCCAGGAATGTAAAAATTTTGTTTGGTTGGTCTCGTAGATTCTTGGGAATGATAGATATTTTTACGTTTGGTTCAAAAGCAATTTTCTTGAGAATCTAGGTAATTTTTATAAATATACCCCTATATATAAATTGCAAGAAATTTATATTTTAAAGAAAAATAGGGGTAGATGGTGGGGGTTGGTGATTTGGAGTTTGGAGCTAAGGGCTTAGGGGTTTGGAGTTTAAGGTTTAGAGTTTGGGGATTGGGATTTAGGGATTGGGGTTTGGGGTTTGGGAGTTGGAGAATTAGGGTTTAGGGATTTGGGAATTAAGGGTTTGGGTTTTGGGGTTTGGGAATTGGAGAATTAGGGTTTAAGGATTTGGGAATTAAGGGTTTAGGTTTTGAGATTTGAGTCTTAAGATTTGGGGTTTGGAGTTAGGGTGTTTAGGGTTTGGGGTTTGTGATTTGGGGGTTTAGAGTTTAGAGTTTAGGGTTTTGGGATTTATGGTTCGAGTTTGGAGTACTTGTGGTATGATTGTTTGAGAGGGAGGGTAAAATGATTATTTGCATGACCCAAAATTTTTTCATGGGGCGAAAATCTAAGAATACCACCCCCTACATGAAAAATTTTTTGTGGGAAATTTGCTTAAAAAGTACTCCCAGAAATTTTAATTTCCTGAGAAATTATTTTAACCCTTGTACCAAATGTCAGAATCTAATATTCCCAACTAGTAATTCTTAGAAAAGTTGGAATAATCCTGATACCAAACGCCCCCTAAAAGACTAAATTGAGATTAAAAAAAAAGGCTTTTAAATACCAAATTGAGAATTTGAAAATATTTCAATGATGAAATCTTTTCATATATCTCATGTTCAAAACTTTTTGAAATTTTATAATGCTTTTTGAAATGCTATATACTTTATGAAATTTATTTTCTTTTTTATTAAATTAAAAAAATTCTTAATATATTATGGGTCTAAAACTATTGGTGGAGATGAGTCGGTATCAGACTCCTATCCTTTGTGGGTCTCTAGAGTTCTACCTCTGTTTGTTCATTCAATATGACAAAAAAGAGAATGATAATGGCAGCATGTGTGGGTCATAAATTAATTAAGTTTTGCGAATAAACAAAACAAAACAGAAAAATTCAATGAAAATTGTCAAATTAGTTAAATGTGGGTTTGTTGAATATGAAAGTTTTCACTATCACTATGTGTCCCAAAGTAGTTGCTTTAATAATTAGAAGTTTAGTGCTTTACAGATAAATACTTCCATTGGAAGATAATAATAAGAGGGCATCTTATTAATTCAAACAACCAAAATTTTATGCAACACAGACATAGCCATACTTCATCGTTTGGTCACTTTCATTTCCATCACTGAAGAGATTGAGGTTCACAACTTGATAAGCTGCACTTTTTAACAAACCCAAATTTAATTTGCTCAAAATTATATATTAACTAATAATTATATCTTGTTTATATAAAACTCCAAGAGATGATTCAAGAATAGGCCAGATTGTGGATTTTTTTTTTTATAAAAATTATTAAATTATAAGCTCAAATTCTTAAAATTTTAATAAAAATTAAAATTATGGGTGTTTTTGGATCAGTTTGGATTGGGAGTTTTCCCATCTACCCTACACATCTGCGCATTGTGTGTGAGTGTTACTCTCACAAATTTCATAATTTTATTATACCCCACTCCACATCATAACATACATCCTATCACATCAAGATTTAATCACTCCCAACTTGACAAGTAGTGGGCTTGTGAGAATTTAGAGAGATAAAGTTTATGATAAATAATATTTCTCGCATATATGTGTGGAGGTTCACAGGTCAAGTCAAGTTGGCAAGAGTTGGAAATTTCTAACTCGAAACCTGGGTGCACTTCGCTAGTTTAGAAAAATTCAATCCAAGAAACTCACAAATCCAATCCAAACCCACTCAATGTGTACTTATTTGATTGAAATGAGTGAATTCATAGTTCAACTCAATCTAATAAATACTCTTAATTAAAATAACGATTCGATTCGTTCTTGACTCGGGCTAGTCTAAAATATGGATTCTTATTAATTGCAATAATTGAAGAAATCCATTTATTAGTTGCAATAATTGATGTAGGAAATGACATAATATTCATTTAAGCGTAAAGGGAAAATCTGTGGAATATTTCTCAAGCTGTAATCAACAATAATATTGATTATTGGGCAACTTCTTATTAGAATACTGATATATATGGAACATTCAACATCTACGCAATAACAGTGAAGTATAAAGTAAGCATCCACATACCAGTATTTTTTTCCTTTTTTTTTATTTGTAATGTTAAGAAGAATCTTTTATATATATCTAGTTGGCTAATTTTATAATATGTCAAGATGCATCAAAAGAGAAGATTATGAAGGTTTCTAGGTTTAACGCTTGGATTTTGATGTGAACATTGGTATTTTTATAACATAATATATAATATTTTTATGTTTAATATGATAATTAAAATTTGTTAAAGAAATTATATAATATTTTATAAAAGTTAATAAAATTAAAAATTTAAATGTGAGATTATTATTATTTTTTAGTGTTATAAAATATTATTTAAAACAATGTTATCTTATGTCTCTTAGGAGTTGTTATCTAATATATATAGGATAGTAATCCATAAGATATTATGATATTTTATATTTTTATTTTATATAATAATTGAAATTGAAAATGAAAATGAATAATAAATTAATATTTTATAAAAATTAATAAAGTTAAAAGTAGTACGAAATAAAATTTTTATTATTTCTCGATTATATCCTAAATATTTTAATATCTTAGATATATTTTAAATAATAATATATTAAATATATACATGCTTCTTGCCATTTAAAACATTAAAATAAAAATGATAGTGTGAGGCTATTGTTGATTCGAATGAAGTGGCAGCTTTTAGTTAACAAGGTTTGCTCAAATTTGTAAGATTAAATTAAATTTATAAAAGATTTTTGGTTCTATTTGTCATCCTTTGTTAGTAAGCGGTGAACATTAACTTAGAGGTAAAATAAGTCAACGAGCATTAGTTAAATTGATAAAATTAAATTGTGTCAATTAAAAAATAAAAAATTTTCAGTTTGAGTTTTGTTAGTAATTCTTTTTGTTATAGATATATACTAATTATGGTGTGCTTTATTTTGGACTTAAAAAATTTTATCTTCGTCTTAAATTTTTTTATCTTTATCCTAACAAAAAAAAATTAAAATAATTTATTTGTCTCTTAAAAGACAAAAAAAAAAAAAAAGGAGAAGTGCTCAGCTCTGTGGTTTAGAAGCGGAGAAGCAAGGATGGACGGAGGAATATATAATTATTTCTTCTAAAACTTTTATATTACCTTCTTTATTTTTATTTTATAAATGCATTATCTAATTTTATAAATATATTATTTATATATAATTATATAAGTGTATGTTATTTTACTTTTTATTAATTTTTTTTATCAACTTGTACAATAAATTTGTAATATTTTTTATATTGTGTCTAATCACGTCATTAAACCAGGCTGCCTTACCTCCTTCTTTCAATGGTATTCTGCACAAACAATTCCCATTTTTCAAAGTTTCATTCGCAGTTCTTTCAATTTTCATTTTTTTACCTAAGTGCCTTCCTTTTGTGTCTACCGACCACCATCATCTCAACTCTTATATACGAATCGTTCAACACTATACGATTTGGTAAGTCTTTCACACTCACTAAATCTTTGAGGTATTTTAAACAAAAACATTTTGCTCATATATTGGTTAATTATATTTTTGCCTATTTGGGCTCCTCCATGAACATCTTTGCTTGTAAACTAACACTTAGTTTTCCTATGATAAATTCTCAAGAGTTCCATATGAAGTTGTAAAATGAATACAGGATTGAATCTATGCTTATCTCCTTTTCTTTTCTTGGGATAAGATAGATATAACAGATTTATAGGTGGCCAAAGTGTCAAATCATGATATAATATGAATGTTTTTGAGCCTCTCCATTCTTAGCTTAAAGCTTTTGAGATGAAATGATTTATGATTTATTATTAATGGTTAATGGAGCTAATCTTTGACAAATAATCAAGTATGTGCCACTTTTCCTTGGTGTCTTGGTGAAGAATAAAGAGTTTCACGCTATTAGTCTCAATATAAGTCATACTATTAGGATTCTATTTTGCACTTTACATGAAATAAGATTTATTATAATTTATTTTTAATATATTTATATTTGTTATAACTTAGTTTGTATATTTTTTAATAAATTAAATTGATCAAAATTTGTGTGAATCGTAGCATCCATACAAAAGCAGATAGATGGAAACTCTGACGTGCACGCAACCCCATGCTGATTTGTCCGCATTCTAATTCTCCTCTGTCCGTTTCTGCTCCACGCGTTTTCACCCTTTTTCTTTTTCTTTTTCTTTTTTACCCCTTTTATATTTATTTCACTAAATTATTCTTTTAATCCTTTTAATTTTATTTTCAAATAATTTTTAATTTATTCTTTATGTATTTCATTAATAAAATAATATTGTTATTAATAAATATGTTGATGTAGTTTAATCCAATATATACTTAATTATTAATGTAACTTAATGACTTGATTATTTTACTAATAAAATACACATTAAAAAACTAAACCATGAAATTTTTTTTTTTAAAAAACCAAAAAGTAATTGAGTCCAAATTTTACTTCCTTCTATATCTTAACCTCAGTTAAAGTAGCTTCAAATTCTTTGTTTCTATAATTTACTCATTACCCTAGTTTAGTATCTTTGCTTTTAATTAATTGATAAAAATGATTAAATTAAATAGTATCATTTATTATCATAAAATGTAAAAAATATAGAGAGAGAAAGTATAATATTATATTTAATTATTCTTTTCCGAACTATTGAAGCAACTAGTTTTTCTTTGATTCAATTTAATGATATTAAACTTCTCTAAATAAAATGTAACAAAAATAATTAAATTAATTGTAACTAAGTTATAGTGAAAGTTCGTAAAATTATATAAAATATTATATGACTTGAGTGTTATTTTTAATTTTGTTAATTATAAATTACTTTTAATAAATTAATCTCACCATCTAATTTAGCCTTTCAGAAACACTTAAGAAAATTGGTAATTAAATGACAATTTTTTCTCTTGTGATTTGGTTTCCATGTAATTTATAATATGTCATTTAAGTTTAAATACTTCCGTTATTGTTTTATTATCACTTAATATCAGATGATATTTTTTACCTAATTTTTTTTAATTTTAGCATAAATAACAACGTAAATTTTTAAATGTTAAAATGATAAAATCATACGTATTCAAGATAGTTTTATTTAATAATTTATCAAATAATCATTATATTTGTAATACAACTGACGAACTCGGGCCACTCGGCTAATTAGTTGTAGCCTCATTATTTTTCATTTTTATATGAATGAAAATATGAAAAAGATACCTAATTAATTTTTAAAAAAATATAGAAGGCTAGCATTATTTAAATAGAAAACTAAAATAAAATTTTAATATAGCAAAAGGACCAAAAATATATTTATGACATTTTTATTAAAAAATAAAAAAAAGGACTTTAGTTTAAAATTTAAACTTTAAAATTAAGTCGAAGTTGACTTAAATATTAAACTTAGACGCCGACAGTTTTATTCACGCATAAATCTTAATTATGGGGAAATTTTTTACACTAGAAATTTAAAAATAAAATAATAAACAAATAAGTATATGACATTTCATTTTTCATTTTAATTGTATTTAAATAAAATAAACATTTTAATAAAAATAAATTATTATGTAATTATTCATATTTTTTATGTGATATAATATATATTTTGTATAAATTAATAAAATGAGATAGGCCAGATAATGAAAAATTCTATTATTCTTTTTAAAACATAAAAATTATATATATATATATATAGAGAGAGAGAGAGAGAGAGAGAGAGAGAGAGAGAGAGAGAGAGAGAGAGAGAATGATTATGTTGTTGTCGGTAACAATATTTTTTATTTTTTAAAATTATTTAATTATTTTTTGTTATATAACTTTTTAAAAATTTTAATTATAAAAAAATAAATTTAAAAAAATGAATAAATAATTTAATAAATTTAAAAAAAATATATGATATAAAAAATAATTAATTAATATAAATAATAAAAAATTAAGAAATATAAATAATATTTCTTAAGCTTCGCCTCATTTTTGTAAGCCCCGCAATCATCGGTTTGTCCTTATTACTAAAGATTCGAGAAGAGTTTAGTCAACGCGCTGCCGGTTTGGGTTTGGGCTCCAATTTTACCATCCTCCGTTTTTTTTTTTTTCAATGTAAAAAAAATAGTTAATTAATGGATAAATAGTAAAAAAATATAAAAAAATTCAAAAAAAATTTCAAAACATCTTAAAAACTTTAAAAAAAAAATACATAAGATAAAAAATAATTAATTAATTTTAAAAAATAAAAAAAAATTTAAAAAATTTAAAAAAAAAGGGAGAGGCTGTAAGATAGCCCCTCCCTAGTGATTAATTGTTACACAAAAATAATTTACAGTCATTTTAAAAATATATGCTCACAATCTTTTTAACTTTAATTTATATTAAAACTTGTTTTTAAACTTATAAAACTAACACATATTTTTTTAATTTTAAAATACTTATATTAATTTTTTATTATGATTTTAAAAATATTAACTAAACTTTTTAATGATTTATGGTAAATTGAATTAAATTTATTAAAAGTTTTTATGGAAAAATGCATTTAGCATAATTTTTGCTAATACTTTTGTTTATAGAAGAAGTAAATTGAAATTAGAGAGGTGTGGGTGTATGTTTCAAAAATATTAAGATATATGAATGTAATTTACTCAAAAAATAATAATGAATTTGATCATAAAAGATTTATAATTTAATTCTATTAGTCAAATAATCATACCGTTTACAAATATACTAATATAGCATAAATCAATATAAACTTGGTAAATAATAATTCAGCCAAAAAATAATAGTACTTAATTGGATTTTTTTAAGACATTATTTTTAGAATAATTTTCACTGACGTTCACCTTAAAAAATATATTTTAACGAAGGCTACAAAGAAAGCTAGCTAAGTCATGAATAAATTAGTTTTCATAATTTTTCCATCCTGCCTTTTTTTTCTTTTCAATGTTAGTGATTAATTGTTCCACACAAAAAATAAGAATAAATTACAAGTTTTGCTGACCTTTTAAAAATTTATACTCATAACCTTTTTAACTTTAATGTATATTAAAACTTATTTTAAATTTCATAAAACTTATGCTTATATCTCTTTTAATTTTAAAATATTTATATTAATTTTTTATAAAATTTTTAAAAACATTAACTTAATTTTTGTTAAATTAAATTAGGTTCATCAAAGGTTTTTATGAGAAAAATGTATTTACTCATAAGTTTTGTTAATAATTTTTTTTTTATAGAAGGAAAGTTTTTGTATAAATTGAAATTAGAGAGATGTGAGCCTATGTTTCAAAAACATCAAGAAATGTGAATGTAGTTTATTCAAAAAATAAAAGTAAATTTGGTCATAATTTTTTTTTTCAATTTAGTTCTTTAATATGTATTCTGCTAATCAAATAATCTTTCCATTTATGAATATACTAATATAGCATAAATCAATATACGAACACTGATATAACTTAACAAGAAGGTTCGTTTTTAATGGAATACATATTTAAATATCAAATAGTCAAAAATATTAAAAGACTAAAACGAGAATTCAATAATATTTCGATAATTAAAATAATAATTCAGCCAAAAAATAATAGTACTTAATTGATTTTTTTTAAGACATTACTTTTAGAATAATTTACACTGACTTTGACCTTAAAAAAAAATTTAACGAAAGGTACGAAGAAAGTTATAAGCTAATCATGAATAAATTAGTTTTCATACTTTTACATGGTAATAGGGTAATATTTACATTAAAGATTGCGAGTTTAAATTTAAATTTAAATAAAATGGATTTAAAAAATGTAATTTTATTTGGCCGAATTGCATATTACCTATTTAACTTGGATTCTTTGATAAATGTCTCCTTAAAATTTTAATTTTGGCAATTAATCCACTCAAATATTTAATATTTGACAAATAAACTGTTTTATCTAAAATTTGATAAATTTGTGAAAATTAAAACAAAATTGCTTAAAATCATAAATTAAGAGAATTTATTTCTAGTGGTATTTTGTTGAATTAAGTTCTACGAAATTCTTAATTCTGGATTTATTTGTTAGTTGAAAGTTCAAGTAGGTTAATTGCTATAGTTAAAATAACATAAGATCATTTGTCAAAATATTAAAATTAAAGAGGGTCATTTATATTTTATCCTTTGAATTTTTAAATTGTATAATGAGGTTATTTTGTTTCTATTTGTTATATACAGATACACTAAACATTTAATATCATTTAAGAATTTAGCAACAACTATATCATTTAATTTTAAATTAAAAATTCACTCTTTATATATCCTCAATAAAGGTCTCAGAAATCTTGTCAATTATATATATATTCTGTCCATTATCAACTTTATGAAGTCATTGATTTTCAAAAACCTATTTGGAGTTTTTACAACAAATATTTAACAATAAAATGTTTAAAACTACAATAGCTTAATTATATATATATATATATATATATATATATATATATATATATGAATGAATGAATGAATGAGTAGTTATATGAGAGGTGAAAAGAGTCCATAATCATCATTAAATAAATAGTTGACAACTGAACACATTAAATAATAATTAGTTAACTACTTATGAATTTTTAAAAACAAAATCCACAGTCATCATATATATATATATATATATATATATATATATATAAAAGTTGATCTTTTACAGTTATAAAGGGAGTCTAACCTTGCTCTACACTAAGTTACTTAGTTAAGAAATTAAGTGTAAAATGGCGGAAGAAATATTTACAAGAATATGCTAATGCTGCTTATGTCAATAAATGAATTTCTAAAAATCCACAATATGTAAAAGTTGATCATTCCCCAAATCTTACGCCTTTTGTGGCCGAAAAGACTAGGTTATTATCAGATCTTATAGCCATATCAAATCCTATACAATTTTCCAAGAAACTACAGGAATATGCTTCCCAAGTAGGATCATCATCAGGGAGGCTGAAAAGCCATTTTTTTTCTGCTACCATTTCAGGATTCCTTGGATGGTAAGTTAGTCTTTTACAGTTATAAAGGGAGCCCAACTTTGCCTTAAGCTAAGTTACTTAGTCAAGAAATTCAGTATAAAATGGTGGAAGAAATATTTACAGGAATATGCTAATGTTAGGTATCTTAGATTCATTAATTCTACTTAGTATCGTTCTTGTATCTGTCTGGGTTCTTCTACAAAAGATTTTATTACGGCATAAATTAGTTGAGCTAAATTGTCTAAAATTAATTCTTGATATAGACAATATATTACTGAAATAAGATTGAAATAAGAAATTTACAAAATGACTTAAAACTTACAAAAGGAGTTTCGAACAAAATCTGCAAATATTACAAGGAAGATAGAAGGGTATTTTTTTTGAACGATGCTTATTATTGAAATTGGGATGCCTTTTATAGGGAAGGCTCTCTTACATTTATGTTACATTCTAAGTGAATTTGCATTTCATTTTCTGTTATCTTAGCTATTTACTTTATGTTTGCTTGTGTCATCGTGCTAGATTCCCATTTTGACTAAAATTGTCGGCACCTTTTGATGAGTGCTAACTGTCCTTAAGCTATTATTGCTGAGTGTCGACACCTTCTGATCAGTGCCATCTGTCTGTTTAAGGAAATTTTTCACTAAAATCAATCCCAAAGTAATTGTTTTCATTTTCCTACTCGTAATTTGAGGAAGCCCTAATGATAATCCTGCTTGGGAAGCATATTCTTGTAGTTTCTTGGCAAATTGTATAGGATCTGATATGGATGTAAGATCTGATAA
This sequence comes from Ceratonia siliqua, assembly GCA_034509205.1. NCBI lineage: Eukaryota > Viridiplantae > Streptophyta > Magnoliopsida > Fabales > Fabaceae > Ceratonia > Ceratonia siliqua. The sequence goes on from JASKGM010019408.1 coordinate 20,489, forward strand.
TAACCTAGTCTTTTTGGCCATAAAAGGTGTAAGACTTGGGGAATGATCAATTTTTACATATTGTGAATTTTTAAAAATCTATTTATTGACATAAGCCGCATTAGCATATTCCTGTAAATTTTCTTCCACCATTTTACACTAAATTTCCTGACTAAGTAATTTAGCGTAGGGCAAGGTTGGGCTCCCTTTATAACTGTAAAATACCAACTTGCCACCCAGGGAATCCTGAAATGGTAGCAGAAAAAGAATGGCTTTTTCAGCCTCTTCATATCTTACTGCCTGTTTAAAATGTTGGTATCCTTCCTTTATGGCTATAGGTAGAATTTGCTGTATTGGTCTGAGGCATGAAACTATTCAAGAAACTAATTAGGAAATTGGTCTGAATAATCTCGCGTAAGCTAAACGAACCAAGAATGGTTATAATTTCTATAATACATGGTATTGTACCATGCTGCCTTATAATCTTGATAATTATAAGTTAATCCATGATAATTGACTAAGAATTTCTTAGCTGTATATGGTGACTGTTTCCACGTTGAATGGGTGAAAACTTTATTGATCTTAATTTAGGAAAATTCTCTGCCTGTAGAATCTTGTTGATGACTTATTAGAGCTTATCCTGAATCTACCAGAATAAGTTCATAATAAAGTCGGTCTTTCTTAAAATATGTGGGAATAAAATTCCATATCTTTTATGTATTATGAGTTGGAAATATAGCTATAACTGTGTCCTGAACATTATCTCTGTACTGATAATGTTCTAGGGGACATACGTAGATGATGTATTCCTTTCGAACATATTGGGGTTTTTTTCTCTTTTTTAGGAAGTCCCGAAGAGAGTTTTTTTTAAAAAGTAGCCGTATGGCTAGATTGAGAATTCTGACCATGTGTGTCTGCAGCATAATTTGCTAGAGTACGGGTCTTTGCTGTGGTGGTTTTAGTTGGGGTTTGTGACTTTAAGGTGGTTTTTCCTTTATTTTTTTGGAAGATCCACTATGACTAGAGCTTATGGTGATAATATGGGTTTTTCTTGTAAAAATTTCCTAGTTAAGAAATCTGGAAGAGAATTATTTTTTCCATTAATAAACTCGATTTCAAAATCAAAACAAGATAAGATGGCTTGCCATGTAGTAAAAATATGTTTTAAAACCAAATTTTGAATACATTTGGTTGCTTTGCAATCCACTCTCAAAAGAAATTTTTGATTTATCAAATCATCTTGAAATTTTGTAATGCACAAAACAATTTATAAAATTTCCTTTTTAATGGTAGAGTACTTTTGTTGACTCCCTATCCAGGCACCTGAATAATATCTTACTACCTATTCCTTAGACTATTTTTTCTGTTTTAAGATTCCTCCGTAACCTATATCTCAAGCATTAGTCTCTACAATCTTAAAGGCTTGAAAGTCTGAAATTCCTAAACAAGGCAATTTCTTAACTTGTTGACATAAACAACCTGGGTCATTTCTTAATTCCAAGTTGGGGGCTGTTTTTATAATCTTAGAAATAATGGTTTACATTTTTTCCTAAATTAGGAAGGAAGTCTGACACATAGTTAAGACATCATAAGAATTTCTGCAACTAGGTCTTATCCTTAATCTCATCAGAAAATTTGTCTGCAAATTCTATGACTCGACTTGTAGGCGTTATTGATCCTTGGTAGATTTCGAAACCTAGAAATTTGACTTTAACTTGAAACAGTTTCATTTTAGTGGCTGAAACTACTAAACCATTTTTCTTAACGATTTCATAAAATTCTTGTAAATGTTTAAAGTGTTATTCTATTGAATTAGAAAATATTAAAACATCAATTATATACACAATAGTGAATTTTGTATAAGGATTAAATATTTCATTCATTATTTGCTGAAATTCTGAGGGTGTATTTTTTAATCCAAAGGGCATTACGTTCTATTCGTAATGTCCAAATGGGACTGTAATCGCAGTTTTATATCTATCTTCTTATTTTATCTGTATCTGGTAATATCCTGACTTCATATCAAATTTTGAAAATATGGCTACATTAGATAGTCTTCCTATAAGATCTTTCTTATTTGGGATAGGATATCTTATTCATTTTAAAGTTTATTTAATGGCTTATAATTTATAACTAATCTTGGCGCTCCTCGTTCTTTTCCGAATGGTTCTGTACATAAAAGGCTGCACAACTCCATGCTGATCCGTTGGATCTAATAAGTTTTTTATCTAAAAGTTGTTGAATTTCTTTTTTACAATATTCCAATAATTCTTGATTCATTTGTATTGGGCTAGCTTTAGTGGGTATTTCTTTTTCATTAAAATCTTTCTCATATGGCAGAGTGACCCATGTTTTTTCCTATTCCAAAAAGCATTAGGGTGATCTGCGCATATTTTTGTTTCAAATTTGTAATTGTTTTATTCTTTCTAATATAACTGAATTTTTTATTTGTTCTTCTATTCTTTTATAGTGGATTTCCTTCTGTAAATATTTTATCTGATTTTGTTTTCTCTTAATTCTATTTATGCTATAAATAGAGTCTTCCTGTAATAAATTTATTTCTCTTGTTATGGATGGTTTTATCCATTCAAAACAAATATTATTACCTCATACTTTTGTAGTTACTCCTAAAGTGTAACTTTAAAGGATATTATCTGTTGTAAAAATGGGATTCCTAAGATAACTGGATCTTTCAAGTCTTTTATTAACATGAAAATGTTTTTAAAACATATTCGATTATTACAAATATGTACATTAGAGAATTTATATTTAATATTTAATTTAGAATTATTGGCTGCTAAAAGGCTTTCTAAGATTTTTTCATAATATTTAGTAGGTATTAAGCCCTATTGGATATAATTCATATATGCTCCCGAGTCTACTAATACCACTAAGGTTCTGGTATATTTATTATTTATGACTAAATTCATCTGGCAGTACCATTTCTAGTAGGTTATTTTAGATATTTGTTGTATAAATTTTCTTGGTTAATTTCCTTTGGTAATTCTGTTTCTTCTTCGAGTTGTTCTCTGGCATCTATAGTTTGTCTTAGTTGTATTTCTAATCGTGCTTTGATCTCTAATATTTCTAATTCTCTGTTGACTTTATTTTCTTTTAATTGTTTAATTTATTCTTTAATCATTTTTATTTCTTGTTGTAGATCATTAATATTAACTGTAGGTGTTTTTTCTCGTTCAAATTGTTCTAAAATATCTTTCATTAACAATGGCAGAAGTTTCTCTTTTTCTTTTTCTTCTTGATCTAATAGGTCTTTTATTTTTAATAAATATTGTCTCTTAACATCTATATCTTCAATTTTATCAATTATATCTACTAAGAATTATAAATTTTCTCTTAATATAGCTCTTATATGTTTTATACAATTTTCGCAATTACACAAACTGGGTCCTAGACATTATGGGCTAGACTCGGATTCTGAAATGTCTGAATTAGATTCTTCCTGTATTTGATAAATGTGATCTTCTTCTTCGTCTTCTGAAATATTTTCAAATTCAGAAGAGATGTCATCATTTATTAATACTTTTAACAAATTTTGCTTATTTTCTTCGCTATATATATAGGTATATCTTATGAGAATGATAGTTTATTATGAGAGTTGAAATGAGTAATTAATTACCGTTGAATTAGAAATGAATGGTTCAGATTGCTCATTAAAAGTCACGTGAGTAGCATATGTATTTTTAATGAGTGGTCACATGTGAGGCACGTGACTTTTAATGAATAATTTGAGTTATTTATTTTTTATCTAATAATCATTAATTATTTCTCCCACCTCTCATAATAAATTATCACTCTCATAAGATACATCATATATATATATATATAAAAACTAATATAAAAAAACAGATAAAACTACAACACCAACAACATAATTAAAAATATGAAATTAAGTCAAGTATATTTGTTATAAGTATTAATTAAATTTATTAAAAAGTTCCTTAAAAAAATTCAAATATTGACATAAATTAATGAAAATAAATATAAATAGAGAAGTGAAAAGTAATCGTTAACTTCAAAAAATCACCATTTAATTACCAGTTTATGCTTCAAATATTGGTCAAGAACTAGTCAATATCATACCTTTCTATAACTTCAAATTTTCAAGACTTTGGCAATTTCTTGAAATTTGATAACAACAACACAAAGATGATTCTCCTTCCTAAAATTCCATGACGTCTAATTTGAACACTTGGTGATGTTCTTTGATTAATGATTAAAAAACTTTGGTTTTAAGCCGAGAATAAATGTTCTTGTTATCATGTTCAAGGCAACGACCCCTAAAGATAAAAACTAGCTTATATACCTATTAATTTAGATGACATTTTTAAATAGAAATTTATAAGTTATTTATAAGAGTAAATCATTTTGTGGTGTCTTTAAAGGTATTTTTAGAACGGCTTATTTGATATTTCATTTATTTGAGATTTTTTTTTAGTGCCATTATAGAACATCATTATAACATTATTTAAGATATTAAAAAATAAAATAAATCTTATAACACCCTGTTTTAAAATAGGATAAATTACTATAATTTTTTTTAAGATTTGGTAATATAACACTCGGATATATACCCCTCTTGTTTCTAAAATGATTATCCACATCTCTTTTATGAATGTGTGAAAAAATTAATTTACTCATAACAATAATATGATAAATGAATAAGAAATGAAGGCAAATTGATATTTTCATATTTTCGGAAAGGAAATGGGAAATGAAGTTTTTGAAAGTGAGTGTCATTTAAAAAACAAGAAGTGTGTGGAATGCTATATTACCAAACCTAATGGGAGGTTATGGTAATTTGTCCTTTAAAATACAATATCTCTGAGGTATATAAATGAAATTATCCTTATATTCTACTTGATTAATAATAATATTGATTATTAGATAAGAGTATATGAAGTCATTTGTTTTGTTGATAGATAGTATTTTAATGTTAAGGGGAAGTTCAAGAATATTACCTCAAGTGGCACTCTTCCTAGTAAAATACTAGATAACTTTAATGTGAGGTGTTTAAATCCATACTCCCTCCTAATGTTAAAACACTATCTATTGGCAAAAAAATATTAGGGCGGGAGTGAGGTCAAACTCTCAACATTAAAGTTAACTAAAATTTAATGTTAGAAAAGTTGCCACTTAAACTAATACTCTAAAAATATAATTTTATTTAACAGCTGATAGCATTATCAATTAGACAAAATATCAATCTATTCAATTGTCTCTAAAATAGTTATTGAGGTGAATTCTAATCAAATTCTTTGTTAATTAATATCAATATTGCTTTGGTCAAAAGTTGTTGGGGTTGACTATCCAAACCTAATGAAACTAAGTTAAAGAGCATCATAACAAATGAGAACTAGGTTTTAAAAAGTATTAATTAAAACCATAGAAGATATTGTAAGGATCATGCTTAAATAATAAAATATATTTTATATAGGAAAAAAATAATTTTTCTACTGATAGCATAAATAAATTTATAAAAATAATATTAATTTACAACTACCATTAATTAGTGGATGATGACAAACATTAATAATCTACTATGAAAATCATAGACGGTGACATGCGTCTAGAACATGGCTTTGTTAATTAATGAAAAATCAAATGGGTTTGATTATAATATTTAAAAAAGATTCTCAAAATAAATTATTCGTATCATATATAAATTTAATTATTTTGCTTTCGCACACGCATTCTCCAGAAGCAATTCAGATGGGAATATATGTTATTCAATATTGAATTGCAAAATTGTTTAAAATAAATTTTAAGTATTTGTAGTTAATATGAATAATATGTGTATTAAATTAATAGATATTAATGAAAAGATGAGTTAGTTGAGTAAAAAAAATTAAGTATATATACCATTCATTAATTAGGAGATGATGGTATATTATTCATTAATTAGAGAATCTAATTATATAAATCTAAAAAGAACTTTACTTAAATTTTATATTTAAATTTAAAATTAATTATATATGGTTGAACTGTGAATCTAATTTTTTAAAGATTTATATAAAAAATTTTGATAGAAATAAAATTTAAAATAAGACGAAAAATTCTTATATAAACTAAGCCAATAAAAAATAATAATGTTCATATGTCAGGAATTTTTCAGTTAACTTTTCTGTTGATATGCACTAATTAATATTTTTTATTGACTTAGTTTATTGAAAATTGGTACACTAACTTTGTAAAAGAATAATATTGGTTAACAAAAGAGACAAAGCAACCTTAAATTAATGTCTTAGATGCTAAGTTTTATAAGAAATTAAAAATAAAAAAAATAAAATAATGAAGGTTATCAAACTCATTTGGGTATTTTCTGTCATATCTAATGTCATGTTCCATTTTAAGACATACGATCGTTGTAAAAAAATTATTGTTTATGTAATAACATCTCAGTTTAGAATACTCAATGCAATTAATACCATTAGAAACCAGTTATGAATTGAATAATAAAAACAAAATACACTTTAACAAAAAAATTTAAGTTAAAATTTTAATAAAAATTTTGACAGAGTTTATGTTGAAATATAGACTATCTCATGGCACAATCAGACAAATCACAAGGTGAACAGGTCTGCTGAAATTCAAAAGACCTCCATGGCCTAAATAAAAGTCACAAATTGGTCAATCATGGATTGTGTATGCTAACTACACATGAACTATACAATTACCATTATTACAAATCATAACCCTTATTCAAAATGTAAAATAACATATCCAACATTGGTACACAGTTTCTAAAAGTATACTCCACTACTCTCAGGGTGGTGCCTACCAAATTAGTCAACAAGCTCAAAGGATGTGAGCAGAGTTGAAAGAAGTTCATCAGTGACTTGATCTGAAAAATGTTAGAAATTGAAGGAGTGAGTCACACCAACTCAATGAATGAAAGAAATACTTACTAAGGGATGAATGAATTCCAATATGTAAAGTGCATAATGTTAAAATCATCATATTTAAAAACACCGCTTCAATACATAAGGTATCATCAAAATATAATAATATGCACATAATGCATTTTACATATAGGAAATAAGATCATTTATATGTTGAACAATAAGATAACAATAATTGATAATGTTATTACAAGAGAATATTTAAGTTTAGAAATATTTTATTAGAGTTCACAAAATACTATGATCCATAATTAACCCAATGGAAGAACTCAAACTGATAAATATGTCTTCCCATCCAGAAGATAAACTTAACTAGAGGGGGGACTAAGCTACAGTCCCCCCAAATTTATTTTTAATTTATTTTTAATTTTTTTCTTTTTAATTTTTTGATTAATTTTTTTGTTTATACTATTTATTAATTTTTTATTTATAATAATTTTTTTGAAATTTTTTTAAATGATTTTATATTTTTTTAACATTTCTTCAAAATATTTTTTAAATGTGTCATTCTTTTTAAATTTTTTTGATTGTTTTTAAATTTTTATAAAATTTATCATTAGTTTATTATTATTAAACAAATTAAAAATTTGTAAAAAAAATAAAATATATTTTCTAAAAAATTTTATAGTTACTGTACAGTCCTAAAAATGGAACTGTACAGTAGTAAATCGACTCGATCCTTACCTTTGAGAACTGTACTCATTGAAGAGAATATTCAATCAACGACTTCCTTCTTGAGTTTCACTCATCCGAAGGAACTATTCAATTCGAACTCAATCTTTTACTAAGAATTGCACTCATTGATAAAAGTACCATTTACTAAGAACTAGCCTTAACTAATAAAGGTTGTGACTTAGATGCACCTAGTGGTTCTACCACCACTCTACTACGAATTCTAAAACAAAGTTCTAAATCAAATTCAAAAATCTTACACCAATCATGCATTCCTATAATTATTTTGGGAAAAACTCATAATTTAGGAAAAATAATAACTTCACAAATATATTTCGTCTTATTCAAAATATCCTAAATCATGCTTAAATAATAAAATAAAACTATAAAATAGAATTTAAACCTTCAGGCATCCAGAGATAAATAAGTATCTACTCACTAGGTTATTTTGAAGGCTAGGTATTCGAGTCCCATACTCTTCGCTTCAAGACACGTTTATTTTAGAAGGGTTTGTTTTCAGTGTCCCTAAGAGTATGAAATTTACATATATATAATACATTAGTATTTCTGATTTTTCTTCACTAATATCCCAAGATCCTATAACATCTATATAGGTTCTTACCATACTTACCATACTATGTTTAAATAAAAATTCCTTTATTATTATTGTAGTAATCATGTTCAAATAGATCTTATTATGATATGACCATTTCGCACTTTATCATTGCAATCAAATTCTACTTCTTAAATTATTCCTAAAACATCTATAGAAATTTCTTTCTCCATCTATAAATTTCCAACTGTGAATAAAACTCAAAACAGAACCATTATATGTATATATATATATATAATTTTGAAATAATTTCCATAATTTGGACCAAGAAGATGATAATCTTTGCAATTTAAATACTGTGAGAAACTACAAGGGTACTATCTCTAAACTACATTAAGTTCATTATCCCCGATATGTATAATGGTTTTATTTTTCTTCAATCCTCCCTTGAATTATTTATTCTAACCTTTTTATGAAACTATACTCCTTTATGAGCCTTTATGATCATTGTATAATATTCAAATAGGTTTTAAAAGATTACCTTGTTTCAAATATAATACCTTGTACACCATCAAAATGCTATGTTGTTCTAAAAATTTGAATTAACCACTTTAAGTTTAGGGAAAACCACACTCACCCGACCGAAAATCAAATTCTAAAATTGACATACACCTTTTATTTGATTAGTTTTCAGAAGAAGAATAGTAGATAGCTCACTTACCTAAGAAAAATGGCGTTGAACCCCCAAACTCAGCCACCTCGACGCTGCAACAGCCCCACGAATGCCTAGCTATGGCTAAGAATGATGGCCAATTGGGTAGTGAAAAATGCCGATGATTGGGAGGCAAAGACGTCTGCGAGCTGGGCTGGTTTTCTAGAGATGAACAGCGCACAAAACAAGGGAGGTTTTTGGGTGAGAAGGCGCTAAACATGAGGGTTTTTGAGAAGAATATGGGGGTTGTTTTTGGCTGAGGAGTTTTTAGGAGGAAGGAGGGACTAAGTTGCAAATTTTTAAAAGTTATAATTTCTTAAAAGTGACTAAGTTTCAAATTTCTAAAAGTTATAATTTCTTATAATTTGTTAATTAATCCCTGAAGTTTATTTTATTTTTAATTCGAACCTTTTTTTTTTTTGGATTAAGATATTTGGTGTAAATCTAAACTGAACTCCAAACTTCGGCACCAAAGCCTCAATTTGAAAACCCTCCAAATTGAAAATACAATTAAAATATAAATCTCCTTACAGTATAGTGGTAAGTATTTTTTTTTTGTTTTTCAGAGAAAGTGTCTTTTTCCCGTAGACGATTGAGTTTAGTTGATTAATTACTAACAAAATTAATAAATCAATACTTGAAATGTAAATAGAGGGTTTTTGTGAGAACAAAGGTACTTAGAAATAAAGATGAAAGTAAATAAAGGCAATAAAACTAAAGAATACAACAAACAATAAGAAAATTAGAATAAAATGAGGAGTATGGTTAAGAATTCACTCTTCTCCATTAGACAATGGCAAATGATTATAGACAATCACTCATTATGATTATAAACATGACAATATTTTCAATTCTCTATCCTAATCACTAACCGTAGATAACAACAAGTTCTGCTATCCCAATCTTTCCTTAGTTATTAGGTAAAATAAAAGAACGCTTCCTACTTACTCCATATCCGATGCATAACCTAGAAAATGCTTCCTAGATTTAATCCAATGAAAGCATTAAAGTGAGAAAGATAGGTTAGTCTAGATAACAATCTCAAACGCTTGAACTATTTAACTTAGGTTATGCTATTCATCATAGTTTTCAAAGATTTGGACATCCCTAATCACTACAAAATGTTACTTATGAATAAGAGAATCAAACTATTTCGTATTCAATCCTTTATCCTAACATTAGATGATTACCAAGTTCATTTAGTTGGCCACTCAAACAAAATCAAGCAATAATCATAAACAAATCAAATGGAAAAACATAAACAATCATTCAACAGAAGTTGAATACATCATCAAGGAATAAAATTACAAAATCATGTCCAAGGCATTGAGTTCACCCTCAACCAAAGGGATTTAGCCTTCTAACATAAGAAAATTACTCATTACAGCAATATAATTCATGAAAACTATATAAAATACAAGAAGAATGAAGAAAATGTGAAGAAGGAACTCTTTGAAGACTTCCAAACGATTGAATCTTCTCTAAGCTCACTCCCTTCAGCATTCCTCTTATTCTTCTCCTCTCTTCTAAGCCTTCTATCTAATTTCCAAATGTTAGA
>JASKGM010019417.1:0-30878 GCA_034509205.1 Ceratonia siliqua
TAGTTGTGTTTCCAATTTGGAGGGCTTTCAAATTGAGGCTTTGTTGCCGAGGTTTGGAGTTCAATTTGGTTACACACCAGTCATGTTTCGTCTTTTCGTTTCAGATTTTTGGCATCCACATGGGCATTAGGAAATTTGCAAACTTGTGATATTTCTTATTGAAGTGCATCTAAATTGGCAAAATTTTCAGCTTTACCGTTTAATCAAAGTATTTCTGTTTCTTCTTCTCCATTTGATTTGATTCATTCTGATGACCTTCTCCTATTGCCACAAAAAAAGGGTCTCGGTATTATATTTCTTTTATTGATGATCATACTCGTTATTGTTGGGTTTATTTCATGAAAGATCGTTATGAATTCTTTGAGATATATAGAGCCTTTCGAGCTCTTGTCGAAACTCAACATTCTACTGTTATCAAATGTTTTAGGTGTGATTTGGATGGGGAATACACTTCTAATAAATTTTGTAAGCTGCTTGCCTTAGATGGAACTATTCACCAAACTTCGTGTACAGATACTCCTGAGCAAAATGGTGTTGCTAAAATAAAACATAGGCACATTGTTGAAACTACTTGCTCTCTCTTGTTGTTTGCTTCTGTTCCTAGTGTATTTTTCGAAAAGTTGTATGGGTATACCCCTGATTATTCTTTCTTTAGAGTTTTTTGTTGTATTTGTTTCGTTCTTCATCCTCATGTAGAATGCAGCAATTTGTCCTCTCTATCTGCTATTGTGTCCTTCTTGGCTATGGTGAAGGTAAAAAGGGGCATCATTGTTTTGATTCAATCACTCATAAACTTCATGTGTCTCGTTATGTTATTTTTCTCGAGCATATACCTTTCTTTTTTATTCCATCCACTACTCATAGCTTAACTAGATCTGATCTTATTTGTATAGATCTTTTTTTTGAGGATTTTGATAGTTTATCATGTCAGGTTCTTAGTATTGATCATTCTATAGGTACTGACACTTTACTCTCCAACACAACTAAAGCTCTGTTTGAGATTGTGGATCCATCTCTACGTCAATTCAAACACATTTGTAAGTCCACAAAGTTCCTAGAGTTTGCTTATTCTTGTTATTCTTCATATTTTACTTCCTTTTTAGCTTATATTCATTGTCTCTTTGAGCCCTCTTCCTATAAAGAGGCAATTCTTGATCCTCTTTGGCAGCAAGCTACGTATGAGGAACTTTTTTCTTTGCATAAGACAAGTACTTGGGATTTGGTTCCTTGACCTCCTGGTAAGAGTGTTGTTGGTTGTCATTGGGTGTATAAGATCAAGACTACTTCTGATGGATATATTGAGTATTACAAAGCTAGGTTGGTTGCAAAAGGATACTCTCAATTGTATGGTATGGATTATGAGGAGACATTTGCTCCTATTGCAAAAATGACTAGTATTCGTACCCTTATTGCAGTAGCTTCAATTTGTCAATGGCATATCTCTTAACTTGATGGTAAAAATACCTTCTTGAATGGAGATCTTCAAGAAGAAGTTTATATAGCGCCACCTCCTGGTGTTTCACAATGATTTTGGGTATGTTTGCAAGCTCAAGAAAGCATTATATGGTCTCAAACAAGCACTTTGTGCTTGGTTTGAGAAATTTTCTATTGTGATCTCTTCCCTTAGATTTGCTTCTAGTAGTCATGATTATGCTCTTTTTGTTAATTGCACTGATGCCGGTCGTATCATTTTGTCTTTATATGTTGATAACATGATTATTACTGGTGATGATATTGATGGTATTTCAGTTTTGAAGATAGAGTTAGCTAGACAGTTTGAATGAAGGATTTCTGGTTCTCTACGACATTTCTTGGGTATTGAGGTAGCCTACTTACCTAGAGGTTATCTTCTTTCTTAGTCAAAATATGTTGAAGATATTCTTGAGCGAGCTAGACTTACTGATAATAAGACTGTAGATACTCATATTGAGGTTAACGCAAAGTATTCTTCTTCTGATGGTTTACCTTTGTCCGATCCTACTTTATACTGTACTATTGTTAGGAGCTTGGTATATCTTACTATTACTTGTCTATATATTACATATGGTGTTCATGTTGTTAGTCAGTTTGTTGCTTCTTCTACTACAGTTCATTGGGCAGCTGTTCTTCATATTTGGCGATATCTTCGGGGTACACAGTCTTTCAAAGTGTTTTACTTTCATCCACCTCTACCTTGGAGTTGCATACATACTCTGATGCTGATCATGGCAGTGATCCCATAGATTGCAAGTCTGTTACTGGTTTTTATATCTTTTTGGGTGATTCTCTTATTTCTTGGAAGAGCAAGAAACAATTTATTGTTTCTCAATCTTCAACCGAAGCAGAATATCGTGATAGGGCATCTACTACCAAAGAAATTGTTTGGTTACTTGAAGATATGAGAGTTTCTCTTTCTCATCCTACTCTTATGTATTGTGATAACTAGAGTCCCATTCAGATTGCTCACTACTTGATTTTCCTTGAACGAACTAAGCACATTGAGATTGATTGTCACTTTACTTGTCATCATCTCAAGCATGGCACCATTATTTTCCCATTTGTTTCTTCTTCTTTGCAGATTGTAGATTTCTTTACCAAGTAGCATTCTATTTCTTGTTTTTGTTTTCTAGTTGGCAAACTCGATGCTTGTAGCTGCCGCATCGTGAGTTTGATGGGAGATGTGAAGAAATATAGGGTCTTTCTTAATATATTGTTTATTAAGAGTAAACTAGTTTTTTCATTCTTTCTTTGTTTAGCCTATATATTGTCTCTTTATATTTAGGTTAAATTATTCTTTTGTATTTGATTGCATTATGTAGTACCAATGAAACCCTAGTCTCATATTTTCTTAATTTTTGTATTTCTCTTCATTTCTTTGGATTATTTAACAATAATATAATAATATGGCACATATGTAGGACAAACCATGCTCCAGGTAAGTCGTTGACACCATGATTTGAAATATATTACATTAAATATGAAAGATCTGCTCTTCACTATAGAAACATCAAGTAGAATCTAACAATATGCCATGACATATTTAGTTAAAGCAATTATGTAAGTAATTCAGAATTAAAGCTCTATAAGTTAAGCAAGAGGGAAAATGAAACTCACATGACCCTTAGGTAGCAGGAAGATATCTGCGGCAATCTTGCATCTACTTCCCTGGAACCAGTAATTCAAATATCAGATACTCAAAATTTGAAAACTAAATTAATTTCAAGAGATAAAATATTAAATATTCCATGAATTGTAATCGCACTTCTCTTCAGAAGCAACCAAGGAGAACCATATTCGACTGAATCTTTCGTTGCTTATACTGTTTGAACCAATCACAGCTTGTGCTGGAACATTTAAATCTTGAGAGAATTTGACTCTTTTCTGTTGGCTGCTCCGCAACCTTCTAGTTTTGATGGGATCTGGTTGTGCAGGAGTCCACTCATTTTGATCACCGGCTGAGTTTATTTTGCGACTTTTCTTAACTTCAAGCTTAGGCGGACAGGATTCATTGTCACAATAATCAACAGGCATTGACATGTCAGCATTTTCTCGCACTCTGGACTTAGTAGAGTTCGTTTTGCGTGAAGCTTCCACCAGGTAATTTAAGGGCTCCCACATACCAGTCTTTCCTTTCCATGACTCAGCATTGTTCTCTAAAATTTCATTGGGCACGTTTTGGTGGTTCAAATCTGTTTCTGAATAATTCTGCTGATTATAAAAAATGATTGACACGAAATGGTCATGTATCAAAGCACAGATGTGAAGGTCTTCAATGAACAAAATGCAAGGGACAGGAATGCAATCAAATTAGTGTACTGGAATGCACAGGGTGACAGAAGAAGAAAAGAAGACAAGGAAAGCTGTGTTTCCTTTACCTGAACTCTAGTCGTTTCATTTTTAGTTTCAAGCTCACAGTGCTCCAGGTCTTTCTTATTTTCTACTGTAAATTTGTCAGGTTGACTAGTAGAAGGAATGTATTCTCTTGGAATGAATTTTTTTCTTGCTGCAGCTTTTGCGCTTCTTGCAGATAAGTTTCTAGGAAAATCATCCAAAATTTCTATTTCGCTGTGACTTTCGTCTTTCTTACCATCCGCTTTTTTATCGGGTTGAACAGTAGAACAACCAGATTCTTTTCCAGTGAACACATTTTTTGCAGCCTTTTTCGCTCTTCTCTCAAATATACTAGAACGGCTTGATAATTTAGCTGTCTTGGCCCCTAATGAAGAGAGAGATCTCTTCTTTATCTTGGTTGGCGAGGGGAATGAAGGCTCATTGTCCGGTGCCTTAGCAGTTTTCCCCTTATAAGGGAAAATTTTCTCCCTCAAATCTTGCAGATTGTGATCTGCCCTGTAGATTAGCAAGAGGGTGTAGAAGTCAGCAAAATGCATGTAAACCAACAGGAAGAGCGAAAATGGATTGAAGAAAGCAAAGAAGAAGAGAAAAATGTTGTATTGTATACATTAATTTTCTCATTTGTTGCCAATGATCGTTGATCAATATATTCAAATATTCTTTAAAACCATACAGAATCCACTGTAATACCAAAATTACTCGTATTCATATAGTAGTGCTTATTGAATAAAGTATCACTATTTAAAAAAAAAAGTCACAGAAAATTAGGAGCAAACAAACCCAAACTGATAAGTAGAATAGACCAGGTGGACTAATGATGCCACGCAAATTTGCATTGAAAATAAGAGGCCAGCTGTATTGATTGATGGAGCTTTCGATTATTCCAACATACATTCTTAAGCGAAAACAAGGCAAAACCTCAAATATAATCAAAATATGGAAAAATACAGGTACAACATTGATAATGAATTATATGCACTTATTTTGTTTGTAGATAAAATTTAACCTTGATCAGAATAATAATTAATTAAATTCTTAAATCTCAGTTTCTATCCTGATTTACTTATCTAGCAACTCCACCATAATAGTAGCTTCATTGATGCAAACTAACAACTAAAAGAGGGTTTGGGAGAGGGGTTGGGGGAGGGGTGAGGCAGACATATTAGGCTCCATAAATTTCAGTTTTCTCAATCAGCATAATGTTACTATAAGTTGTTCATTCCATAAACATAAGTTGACCATATCACTACATAATTATACATTGGAAGTCAAGTGATTCTACTAGCATATCCATAAGTCATTTTTTCATGAATTATCAAGCCTAAAATATTTAGATTTTTAATCAGAACAGTACGATAATGTGATCCTAAAGTAATTGCTACAGAAGAGAGATATATAGACTAAGCTGCAATTCATAACCGAAAGGAGTCATGTTCACGGTGACCACCTTAGTTTGTCCAGAGGAGAACAACCAAGGTCTATATTGCATACTGGGCAGTGCTTTAAATACTGATCTGTTAGCTTCTTGAATATGCATGCCCTGCAAACTGTTATTGAACTTGAAATTTAGCTGCACATAGCGGAATAAATAGAGAAGCAGGCATGAAATTTTCCAACATGCAATGAAGCAATGCACTTATAACAGTAATTGAGTCATTTACAAGCCAAAGGAAGAGGGAAACAGTGAAACATATTCATTACACATTACAGAGAAAGCAAAAAAGAACGGGATTGAGATCAAGTTTCTACCATATTTATAACAGGTCTCTTAGAGTAACTGAATATAAAAAAGACACCCTAGCATAAGCACATGCTCATAAAATGCAAGAAGTGATATCAGAAGCAATAACAACAACAGGAAAAATAATGAAAATTTCCTATGAATTTACATTTGGGACACCTTAATTGCATCATCTGTTACAAAACTCAGAGGCTTATCATTTATGCTTTTCCTGCAGGACATGAGTCCTGTACCAACTAAAAGTTATTCTTGATACTAAAAGTATTTCATCAACAACAACACGACAATAATGAATAAACTACCTTGAAACCTAGACGTATATGCCATCCTGATAGATTTCAACCATGTGTAACTTAAAATTCAATTACCAGCTTCATTTTAGTTCAGTCAAACAACTTCCATGAAAATATGCTGCATGGAAGCAGCTCCATAAGAAAAAATTAACAATTCAATTGAAACAAGAAAGTACTTTTTGGAAAAAGTGAATTGAAATAAACAAAAATAAAGACTCATCAAGAAGAGAAAACAACATTTTGGTAAACTTTGTGGAATACTACTGTAAGTTTTCCAGTTATCACATTGCCGGTAGATAATAGAAATTTCTTGCTAATTTAGATTACTTACTTGCGTGCAAGAAAATCCACATTTTGCTTAATGTCAGAAAGATTTCCAATGATGCCAACCAAGATTTTAGAAAATCAGATTTAGAAAAAACAGAGTGAAACTTAAATAACGAGATAATAAGGCCAAATAAAATAGCATCAACATTAATATTCAGAGAAAATGATCACATACACCGTAAGCTACAAAAATCATGATTCAGAAAAGATACACAAGGTGGAATTTCTTGATGGACAGATCAGAAATTGTGAAAACAGAGTATGAGAAACAGAGAGGTAGAGAGAAAAAGAAGCACTCACAGGTATGCAAGCATTCCGATATCGTAGTGGCGTCTCTGAAGAATTTATCACATAATAGACATGTCAAGCATGACGTGAGCTTCGTCTTCTTGACCTTCACCGTTTGGCTTGTCATTGTCATTTTTCTTCTCCTTCCCTCCTCCTCTGTCTCTGACAGCGCAAACACATAACAAACGCACGCAACAAACAGACAAAACACCTTCTCAATCACGTACTCACTTGATGCATGTCACCAACAAGCAAGAAATCATGACAGTTTCCATCATTCTAGAGGAGAAATACACGAGAATCACAAAGAAATTAGCAGCCACGACCAACAAAACATGAAGAGTTCGTGAATTCTATAAAATCCCATGATGGGTCTATTTCTGCCTGCTGTAAAAGAATTCAAACGAAAAAAGGAAAAAGTTGGAGTTTTGGAGGACACGACGTGTGTCTTGTTCGATTTGAACAATGGAAGAGAAGTTATTGATCAGTTCGAGGCTCAAAAAACAACAGGGTCTTGCGTGAATGAACCTATGTCCTTCGTTTGTGTCCGTGCTGCTGTGAAAGAGATGTTAATGCAGGCGAGGACGAAAAGGTATGTGTAATCGAAGGGAGTCGTTGACATGGCGACCTTGTCGGGTACATAATTCTTTAATTAAACCTAAGTGCGCTTACTGACAGCTTTATATTCTCTTATTCTCTTTTTTTTTTTTTTCATTAGCACAGTCACGTGATCGTCAATATATGTTTTTCAGTTTAAGAACTCTTTTCGCCTTTAGTCAAACATAGATATTGTGACAACTAGGAAAAACAAAAGGGGAGTTTTATCAAACAGGAATAGGGGATTGTAAAGAGTCCATACTAAGAACTTTGATTCTTATAATTGAGGACTTTGCATGTTTGTGAACTAAAAGACAAAAGTTCGTTTGGAATCAAATATATTAAGAATTCAATTCAATTTTTATTTGAGTTGAATTGAATTTTATTATTAAATAAAATTTAATATTTAGAACAAATATTTTAATTTATAAAATTCAATCTAATTGTATTATTTGGAATAATTTTTAAATTAATATAATTCAATTGAATTTTTCAGTTTTCAATAATTTCCTTTATCTATTAAGTTAATATGTAATTATGAATTTATTTGCACTTTGCAAAGCTTAAATCAAATATTTTTAATTAATATATGCACATTTTTACTTTAAAAAATTAAAGAAATTTGTTAATATAATAATTTAAAAAGATAAAAGGAGATTATTTTTATATAAATAAATAGTCTAATTGGATGTTGCAACCTGCAGTAGTGTTATCAATGGGGATTTGGATACAGGCTTAAATGCACGCAATGTACGCGTACTTTATCAAATAAATCTAAACCGTTCAAAATTAAATAAATGGCTAAGACTGAAAAGATCATGCCTGAATCCGGATCCCAATGGGGTCTTTCTACAGCTACAGCCAATGAAAGAATCAAATAAAATTGGCTTGAAACAACACGCAGATATGGAAAGAGATATCTAAATTGCTCACTACTACGAGCTCTTAAAATGGGGACATGGGGCTCACGTCTCTGTATGATTCGGTGAATAATTAAAGAGAGGAAGAAGAGAATAGCAAAAGTGTAATAAAGGATCAGCAATTTAATCTAAAATCTTCTTAAGTTTTGAAATCCTCTCAATTTTGAGAAGATTTCAAAATGAGAGGAAAATCTATTCAAATGATTCCAATGAAGAATTGATTTATACTTTTAATTACATTTAAAATAATTCAAATTAAAAAAAATTTCAATTCAATTGAAATGCTAATATTAAGGGGTTGCAAAGGCACTCTAAATCCTTTTTAATAGGGAGTGGTTTAGGATGGTAACTCATTCTGTTTGAATGTGTAGTTGACGCCAAGAGATTGGTGCACACAGCACATTTAGAGTTAAGACCCTCTAATTCATAAGGACTTGAATAATGAATAGTCTACATTCTCTATGATCACAACAATTGCATTATATATGCTTATGATCCATAATTTTTCATTGGAACAGCACGGAAACAAAGGGACCAAGAAGATACTGCAATCATATTAAAGATATATATATAAAAAAAAAAAAAAAAACAAGATAAGAGCAATGTTCATTGTCTTCTATGTGATTTTCTCTCTACTTCTCTGTAGGCTTTCCCTTCTAGATCTCTAGGGTTCACTTACATATTCCTTCCATGGCCTCTTCCGCCTTTGATCACGATCTTCCTCTGGGTGTGGCTGAGGGGCATTTCCCCTTAGGCCAATACATAGATTGCCCAAATAGCTTGGTTAGAAAACTTCGCACTGAACGACTTCCAAAATCCACTATGATCCAAAATGTCCTATCTATATGGGGGCATCCAGCAGGTCTTTCTGTGGTGTAACTGGACCAAGGTTTCTTTCAAGTACTCTGTTTTGGCCAAGTGCAAGAGATGTTACGCATTCTCCATCAGATATACAAAGGTAGTTTATGTTCCTTCACTGATGGTTGCATAACTTGCAAACAAATCCACATTGGAGCGAGGTGGTTCCTCCCTCGATTCAATTTTGGAACCTCTGCCTACTTTCTGCAAAACTAAACGGATGGCTAAAAATTTAGTAACAAGCCCGGGCAAAGTACGTGACATTGGAATATAATGTGTTAATAATGGCCCAAAAGGCAACATCCTCAATGCTTTAGAGGAATGGTTGCTGCATCAACCTTTCGAAAAACGACTTACAGCGATAAGTGCCATAGGTGAAGCCATTGAGCTGTACTACGGTATGATTATTTTCCTATCTTTCCCTATTTTTACGGTATATTTGGTCATGATGAAAGAAATTGCAAAGGAAATATTGACCTAGAACTGCTAGGGCAGACTCTCGAATGTCTGTTTGGTCCTTTCTATCCCAATTCAGTTGGAGACCCGCTCTTGGAAGTGATTCTCGCATGAACTCTTCTTCGGTAGGCTGTTCAATGGAGGCGCTAGTTGGCTCTCTCCGGCAGCTATTAGTCCGTGACGCTGGCAAATCAACATTACGTGAATCTGGGGCACGTAGATATGCAGCTAGGCAAATCGAATATCGTAACAGCCAACAAGGATGCACTCCTAAGTTTGAGTACTACTCCCATTTAACATGTTAATTTTTCATGTCATCCATTAATACTATTCTCTCTCATTTTCCTCTTTCTTTTCCATTATCATTTTCACTTATGCTGAAACACATTCAGCTCCATAGCTGGTGACACCTCAAGCTGTTGTAGTAGGAAAAGTTTAACTTTCCACTGGGTAAGGTCATTAAGTGTTATATATAAGTGGGAGGCATCCTCCCTTTCTGTTTTTGTGAGGAGGAGTTAAGCCACGACAGAAATTTAACAGATAGATTTTCACTTTATTTCTCCTCTATGAAAATGGAGTAAGGATTCCGGCATCTTTCATTCCAAAGACACAGGCATCACAGCAGATACCAAGCGACCTACTAAGAAAAAATTTCAATGTCCCCAAAACAGCCTTGTCTAGCAAGGGGTAATGAACTGATTCTTTTCCTTTTTATTAACTAAAATAATTTCTAATTCATGGAAATATGGATGGAAAAGGGGAGGAACTGGCTTGCCCACTTGGTTGCCAATTACATAGGTTCAGAAAGAGGGGAAAAGAAAGGAGGAGAGATAACAAACACTATATGAAAATGTGAATACGTGGCTTAATTTGAGTGGGAGTAGTACCCGAGATCGACTTAGTACTACGGGAGTACTAAAATTTTGCTTGCACTCCTGGCTCCTCCTTCCACTTTTTGTGGTTAACACCTAATGATCCGTCGTAGCAATATCCCCAAACTGATGGGGCTCATCATAATGATCCCAAAATTATTGCTCCTTACTTTATCATCCCTAACGACTTCAGTCAACATGATTCCCCATCTTCAGCAGTGGAGTCCAAGGGGGTTCAAACCTCTAGAGATAAGGTGGCTAAGCTAGTGCCACCTATTCAGGAATCCAATGTACGTGATCAAACCTGATATACTTGCCGAGACTAAGGACTCTATTACGTCCCACGCCAGCAGAATGGTGGCCTTCCTGTGCCAGCCTCAATGCCAATGGAGCCTCAAGCATCTCGTCTCCATCTCCTCTCAGTTGCATGGAAGCACCAGTGCTGCCACTTCACTCTGCTACAATTATTTGTCATGCTGAAACTTCTATTATAGGAGGGACTAAAAGTTAAGGGCAATGTAAAGCAACTAGCTACAGCTAGAAATATAACTCTACGGTTATACTCCTCCAAGGCTGTCATGAGAGATAAATGTGCTACTAGCTATGTTGGAAAACTCCCCGTGCACTGATCTGAAATGTAGAAGAGGCTCCACCGAAGACTCAGCAACAAGCCCTGATAGGATAATATGTGTAGAGTATACAGGCTGCAGCCCATCAAATGCTTATTTAGCTCAAGTGCTTAAGTGAATTTTACGCCTGTTTTAGTCCTAGAGTTGGTTTAATATGTTGATCTTTGTTTAGTTTCCGAGTAGGGTTCTAGGCATGAGTTTTGCCTGCTTTGTTTGATTGTCTTTTCTTCTTGGTCTTTTATACAAGTAACTCAATAAAATTATCTATCTACGATTAAAAAAAGATTTACAATATATAATTTAAAGGTGTGGAGGACAAAGGGTTCTATGTGAGGGGTGAAAGGGGAATGAAAGTAAAATGAAAATATCACTCCCCCCATTTATTTAGATGTTTTATGTTCAAATATAGCAAGCAAAAAAAAAAGGAAACAAATCACATGAAATTCTAACAATATAATGTTTAAATGAAGGTCATTTTGGAATTGTTGGCATAAAGATCAAGGGGATAAAATCAAGTCCTACGGGAGTATTGAAAATTCAGTACTATCTCTACTCATAACAAGACATGACGATTCTGGGTCCCTGCAAACGAAAACGAATTCAAAATTGTCGTCGTCAACTTCGCCGTTGTTTCCACTTTGTTCATCACCACGATTATCATCATCATGGTGGAAGTCATCGGGTTGCCATTAGTTGAAAAGAGGATCGTAGGAGAGTGAAGAAGAGTCAGTGCGGAATTCCTGGATGACTCTAGCGGCTATCTTCTGTTAATTAACAGTAAACTCAGCTGCCTCATCTTCGGTTAAGTTTTTCATGTAAGCATGGATCGATGATGTGGAAAAATTACCCATATGTCTTGTTTTGAGTGGAGGTAGTACTGAATTTTAGTACTGCCATAGGACTTGATATTTTCCCAAAGATCAAGATAAAAACTAATTATAGGTCATGGATTAAACCTTTGTTTATGTTAAGTATATTAAGAAGTTGGTATATTTCCATTTAAAGCTTCTCTATGGTTTCTTTCTGAAGATCACAATCATATCTAAGGTGGAAGCAGAGATACCAAAGAATGACAAGATCCTATAGATTTAAAAGTATGATATGTTGAGGTTTTGATAATATAATAATATAATATATCTCAATTAAGTGTTTAGGTCGTGGCGCTAACAAAACTAACTTCATGCCTTACACAAAATAAATAAATAAAATAAAACTTCAATTAGTTACTTATTAAAGGTAGCCCTTTAAAAATCACTTCAGTCTATGTGATCTTTCAGATTTTACCAAATGGATCATTATTAACGATAGAAAGATGGATAGATACGAAAACTGATAATGACTAATTATGAAGAAACGGAATTCACTAACATAACAGCAAATACACTTGTTGTTTACTAGTGAGCCTATGGCTTAGTGGAACTCTAGTTGTCTCCAAGAATGAAAGTGGAGCTTAAACCCAGTTGAAACCAAATAAAAAAAAAAAAAAACCCTTATTGTCTAAAACATTCAAATCACAATTTAGTTTATCTGGGGTGGCTTCTTGGTAGGCTAGAATTATTTTCATGCAGTAAAGTTTCTCATTCTTTTAGTTTTGTATATTTTTGGTTACTACTTTTCAAATGTCCTATGATTCGACAAACTATAATACCGAATTCACTTATCTTTTATACCCTGATCAATTATTATATGTTATTTAAATTAAAGTCTTCATGGTAAATGAAAAATAAAAAATATATTGGAGGGGGTAGTGAGGAATTTAGTAGAGTAGAATTAACTTTTGAAAAAAAAAATGGAATAAAAAAGTTGATGTTAAATTCTTTTTTCTTTTTCTTGTGTAAGAAAGAAGAGAATGTTTTGTTCTGAAAAATAAACCAAACACTAATCTGCTTCCGAGTGGAACCCTACCTATAGCAAAATAAAATATAGAGATCGAACAAAACCAAGGAAAAAATAGGGGAACTTTTATTTCCTTAAAGAATATTGGGAATCAAGATTGGGTATCATGGAAATAAAATTTTTTTCCATCCCAGAATTTGCACCAAAATCATGAGAAAAAGAAAAGAATTAGTTTGCAATATCTCCAAATGCATCGTTTTCTCGAACAGCACTTTATGAAATTCATTTTTCGTTTTAGTTCGCCTTAGTAAATGAAATTAACTAAATAAAAGATAGTTTCCGATTGACAAAGGTTAAGGGCAAATCACCCTTCCTTCCTTCCTTTATTCCTCTCTCACAATTTGTTGAATTATTTTCACTTAAATATCCATAAAAATCATATATGGCTAAGCCACAAAACAAAGGAATTACTATCAAATTCAAAAGTAAATTTAAATTATAGAACGACTAAAGAGAAGGAAAGAGCGAATACCTGGATCCATGTGTCGAAAATTTGATTTAGATTTTATTCTGTTTTGATGATTAATTTCTTCTTTCTGTGATTTTTGTCCAAGTCGCAGTCTTCTGATCTGTTTTCATCCTTCCAAAACGCGATTACAGAATTGGTTTTTCTGCGATCACACTATATAACTATATATCAAAGTTTGTTTTGCATTTGTAGAAAATAATCACATTTAATGAACTTTATTTTTCTCTCTAATTTCCTTCACGGTCAACAACAATATTTTTTAAATTAAAAAAATGTATTAAATTATAACTATTTTTTCCCAAAAGAAAATTCTATCTCAATGTCATATCGAAGATCTTTATTTTCTTAAATACAGAATCTTCAAAGTTTAATTACAAAAATGAGCAAGAAAATGGCTTGAAACTTGAAGGGGTCGAAATCAGCTAACATTGTAGATATTCCTAAAGAGAAAAAAAAGTTGTCACTGATAAAATTTATTCACTCTTCGTACGAATCCCTAATCCTGTTTTTTAATCCTAGTATTCTCAACTATCAATTTTTTGTTGGTCCAAGTAAAAGGTTGATTTTGTACAAAAAATGTGAATTGCCCCATTCTTTAATTTGATGAAAATCAGTCAAGACTATTGTGAGATCTAAGGGACGAGAAAGGATTAAGAAGAAAAGAGAGAGAATTACCTAATCAGACATCTTGTTTGAGGGAAATGGTGATGAACTATTCTTCCATTCAAACTTAGATCGTCCACAATTCTTATTATCTTGCATCATTCTGAAAGAGGTTGGTGGGCTACAGTAAGGTTAAGCTTTCACAGATTTGATCCGGTTATGTTGCTCCTATCATATCATGGTCGTCCTTGCACTTCTGATAGCCACAATGAATTTAAGGAGAAAACATGAGCTTTCTATCGTGACCGTTTAAAATTTATGGATGGTTACGATTTAAGACATGATTGGACTGGATCTGAGTTCATCTTTCATCCTACGCAAAATGCAACATGTTATTTGTCATGCTGCATTGTTGGCGTGCATGTCGACACTCTTTACTGGCCGTTACAAGACTCATTTAATTATCCATTATACATTAAATTTTAATGGTTTTGGAGATACATTGAATAATTTTAAAACATTTGATCTTTTTACAAATTCTTTATTTATATAGTATATTTTCATAAAAAAATATAATATGGCAGAATATTAGAAGTTAATAATGTAGTTTTTGGCCAATAAAATGTCAGCAGACTGCCTCGCCTTTTTCAAAGTATAATAGAGCCACTATGACCAAAATCCAGAAACATGGACATATAAGCTAGTACGCCATGTCACAATCAAAATTTTCAAAAAACAATTTATTTGAAACAGAATTTCCACCTATTTTTTTTTATTTTTAAAAATAATATTAAGAAAAACCCTTTATTACTTTTAAATACAAGAAAATGGTCTTGGAAATTAAGTAAGAAAGGTATTAGGCATTTTACAACATCTATTGTTAGGAACTATTATCTGAGTTAATTATGCAAACATTATATACATCCTTTTATTATATTCGTGTTATCCTATATTTAAAAATCATATTCTTTAAATACAAATGTATGACTCCAAACTTCTTTTTATTTTTATCCTAGAAAAATGATTAGACAAACAACTAGCTAGCTCATAGCTTGAAAATTCTTAAAAGTCACACACGATACGCTAGCACCAATTATTTATAGCATGCAAAAAAGAATAAAAGCAAATAAGCTACATGTTAAAAAAAAATCATTGAGAAGACATTCACAAAGAAATTGAATGTACTAAATAGGGAAGTGTACCTTGATAACCATCTTGTTAGGGTATATATACAAACAAACGAAGAAACAAAAGAAACAAATGGGGGAAAATAAGATGTGTACATGAAATAACCATCTCCCAAAAGAATATGTAATAAAAAAGGAAGTAAACTGTAAAAATAGGAAGGTCAAAAAAGCATGCAGAAAGATACATAAAAATTTATACCACATAAAGAGAAAAAACGTGCTAGGGTAAATTTGAATGGAGAGAACTACAAGTCTGGCTGAGCAAACCTCCAAGGAGGAATCTGAGCTCATCGGACTAAGAAGAAGATTAAGGGAGGTTCTTCCAAGCTTCAACATCCTTGGTCTATTATAAGGGTGTTACTAGTTATGTTAGCCCATTGGGTGTTGGGGAGGAATTCCGTAGGTCTTATTGAGATACCTTATAGGTGGTTCGCAGATTAAAGCTATAGAGGATCATGATGGTATGGATTTTGATGATGACTGGGACTCGAGCTCTTTTGACTCGAGGGATTAGGATTTATAAGATGATGAAGATTCTGAGAAGGTAGTAAGTGGTGATGAAGGAGTGATGAATTTTTAGTGGTGAAAGAATTCAAAGGGAGGTATAATGCAATCTGCTTATGTTTAGCTTCTGATCATGAGCATGCCACCCACGTGGCACGCAATTATGTTATCTGTTATTTATGTTTATTTGTTTATTTCTTTGTCGTTTTGTCCATGTGGATTGCATTGCTTGGTTTGCCCTATATATGGAGCTTAGCTCCCAGTGGAGGGTCAAATTTTGTTGTTCAAAGGTTTAGGTTTTACAACCCCCCTCCATGAAAGAGAGATTCTGAAGCTCTGTGAGCTTAGTGTGATTCTAAATCTCCAGATCATTTGTATGTTACTTATTATCAATATTATTAGTTCATATCTTCTTCATTCCTTATTGCATATTAATTTGTACCAATTTGGTATTAGAGCCTGGTTTGCTGAATGGTGTTGGCGCACGTGGTTGCATGCTTAGGGCAGTCATCGTGTTGAAGGTGACCTGAGACATATAAGACTTGTGTAAAACACGTGGGTTGCTTGTTCTTCAAGATGGAGGAATTGATGCAAGCCGTGGACTTATGAAAAGGAGGCGAAACATCATAGTCCCACATCAGGCAGTATAACCTAAGTGAAGGACCGTATATGTGGGCTTACGTTGTTGCGTACTCAGGGCAAGCCTCACATTGAAGTTGATCTGAGACACACAAGACTAGTGTAAAACATGGGGGGTGCGTGCTCTCCTAAAGGGAGAAATTGATGTAAGCCATGGCCTTGTAAAAAGGAGGTGAAACATCATAGTCCCACATCAGGCAGTGTAATCTAAGTGAAGGATCATATATGTAGTGGGCAACCCTTGATTGATAGACTAGTCTTTTGATTAAGTTACGCCTCCTACATCCATTTTGGTATTAGAGCAAAACAAATATGCTTGTAACAAGAAGTGCGAGTTCTCAAGTAGTGGCTAATGATGGCGACACCGAGTAGACTAACCTTCAATAGCAAATGGTGTAGCTCACTTCCCTCCTCAAGCAAATGAACCAGAGCCTAGGAGTTATTGAAGATGCACGACATAGAGAAGGGTTACAACCACCAACAAAAGTGAAAAGTCATAGAGAGAATGAAGCTTTGAGGGGCTTTGAAGGTAGGGGACTTAGATTTCCTCACCACCCAGGGGACACATTGCGAAACAGAGATGGAAAGGGTCCCAATAGGCATCCACTGGATGGCGCAGCAAAAAAGTGAAGGTTGAGGTGCTTGACTTCCATGGAAAACTGGATCCTATAACCTTTGAAGACTGGATCACGACTGTAGATGGCTACTCTGACTGGTTCAACATCTCAGAAGATAGGAAAGTGAGATACACTAGCGTGAAGCTCAAAAACCATGCTAGAGCTGAAGTTACGGTAGAAGTATCTACCACTTTACTATGAACAACTATTGTTTGAAAACCTTCTTTTACTGAGACAAGGATCATCCACTATCAAACAATACACAGAGAAGTTCCATGAGTTAATAGTTTGCAGCTGAGCAGTAGAAATAGAGTAACAAACTATCACATGTTACAGAAGAGGGTTGAAACAAGAAATTAGAAGAAAGATACTTACTGCACGACCCCTCAGCTTAGATGAAGCATATAAGTTTGCTATCCGTATTGAGAAACAAATGAATATGCCTAATGAGAGGAGAGGTTGGTAAGGATACTCCAAGTCCTCCAAATCACCAAGTTTGGCTTACTCGAGGGCCTAAGCCACTAAGTTTGGCAACTAGGGAGACCATAGGGAAAGGTATTAGTTAGCGGAGAAGGGTTGCAATGTTACAAATGTAAGAACTATGGCCATTATGCAGTGGTGTGCCCGACAAAGGAGAAGAAGCTTGCTTACATTTGTGAGAAGGATATGTTAGCTATGGAGAAAGGTGAGGATGTATTGAGGAGGAACCCGAAAGTGAGAAGGATAAAGAAAATGAAGATGACCAGGTCATTGCCTCTGAAATGCCTAGTTTTCTCATCAGGCATATTCTGACTGGGAATAAGAATGAACTATAAGGAAAGATAGATTGGCTGAGAACCAACATCTTCCGCACCGGATTTGAAGCCAAAGGTAGAGCTTTCAATGTGATCATAGATAATGGAAGCAGCATGAACATGATTTTAGAATTGGCAATGTGCAAGTTGGGATTAATGACTGAGAAGCATCCCCATCCATATAACATTAGTTGGGTGGCCGATGATAACTCATTGCGGGTATAATAGAGTTGCCTAGTTCAATTGTCACTAGGAAGCTAGCATCCTGATTAAGCATGGTGTGATGTGGTGCCCATAATAGTGTACCACATGTTATTAGGGCAGCCTTGGTTATATGACATGAGGGTTCACTATGACGGTAACCACAATACATACTCCTTAATGATAGGAAGGAAGAAAGTGGTTCTTGACTCATTGAAAGTTTTAGGCTTTGAAACTAAACCTACCTTTACTATTAAACTGGTTACCCTCATAATGAAGCAGAAACAATGACCCTTCTAGTTGGTGGTTACCCAAAATCATGTTAGTAAGAATCAAGTAGTGCCCAAAAGCCTTCATGTTATGTTGGAACACTTCAAAGTTATGATACCCGAGGAAATGCCTCACTAATTACCTACCATGAGAGATGTGAGGCATGCAATAAACTTGATACTAGGAGCCATTCTACTTAACTTAGCACACTATAGGTTAAGTCCATCAGAGAATGAAGAGCTTGCCAAATAGATCCATCAACTCATAAACTGTGGATTCATTAGAGAGTCATTGAATTTGTGTTTAGTACCAGTGTTGCTTACCCCTAAGAAGGATGGCAGTTGGAGAATGAGTGTGGATAGTAGGGTTATCAAAATAATTACTATGAAATATAGATTCCCCATTCCCCATCAAGATGACATGCTAGATTTACTAAACAGGGCAACTGTATTCACCAAACTGGATTTGCGAAGTGGATACCACCAAATCCACATTCTACATGGAGATGAATGGAAGACATATTTTAAAACCAAGGATGGTCTATATGAGTGGGTTGTGATGCCCTTTGGCTTGACCAATGCCCCGAGCACATTCATGTGAGTGATGACTCAAGTCTTGAATCCATTCTTAGGCAAATTTATGGTGATATATTTTGATGACATACTTATTTATAACAAGCAAGAGTAAGGCCACTTAGGACATTTGGAGCAATTCCTAACTACACTCCAGACAGAGCAATTTTATGTCAACAAGAGCAAATGCCCCTTTATGCAGAAGATAGCTTATAGATTCATTATCTTTGCCAGAGGAGTGGAAGTGGACTCCACTAAGGTTCACGCCATCCAACAATGGCCCACACCTAAGACTATCTCAGAGATTAGGAGCTTCCATAGCTAAGCTACTTTTTATAAACGATTTATCATAGGGTTTAGCACCATAATGTATTCCATTATAGTGTCTGAAGAAAACTAGCTTCTCATGTGCACCCTCTGGAGTTCAGGCTTTCAAAGAGGAAAAAAAATCGCAAGCTTTTTTCTTGCTATTACTTAACTTCTCCAAATTATTTGAAGTCACCTATGATGCTTTAGAGATGGAGATAGGGGGAGTGTTGAGCCAAGAGAGGCACCTTGTAGCCTTCTTTAGTGAGAAGCTAAATGAGAGTATGAGGAGGTATTCAGCCTATGACATGGAATTTTATGCCTTAGTACAAACTCTCAAACATTGGAGGCCTTACCTAATCCATAGAGAGTTTGTCTTATACACTGATCATGACTCTTTTCGCCACTTGAATTTCCAAAGCAAGTTGAGTGCTAAGCATGCCCACTAGATGGATAACATCAAACTATTTGAATTTTTATTAAGCATAAGGCTGGGGTTGAGAATAAGGTGGTAGATGCTCTCAGCAGGAGACCTCATATTTTGCATATGTTTACAATCAATTCATCTGGGTTTGAGAGTATCAAGAATTAGTATGGTACTAATGAGGATTTTTGAGGACCTTGGGAGACCTTAAACAACAAGATTGATGGAACCAAGAGTGAGTATTCCATTCATGAGGGATATCTCTTCCATGGTATGCATCTCTGCATACCTCATGGATCCTTGAGAGAGTATGTGATTGATGAACTTCATAAGGGAGGTTTAGCAAGACATTTTGGCCATGACAAAACTTATAACTTAGTGGCTGATAGGTTCTTTTGGCTAAAGTTAAGAAAGAAAGTTCATAAAGTGGTGGACCAATGCAGGACTTGTCAATTAAACAAAAGCACAAAGCAACCAGTAAGCTTGTATATGCCCCTGCCCATACTAGAGTTAACTTGGCAGGAGATTAACTTAGATTTTATTCTGGGCTTATCGAAGACTGCTAAGAGGCACGACTCTATTATGGTGGTGGTTGACTATTTCATAAAGATAACCCTGTTTATCCCATGTTGTCAAACCTTTGATGCTTCACAACTAGCTACTATGTTTCTTAAAGAAATTGTCAGATTACATGGAGTGTTTAAGACCATTGTCTCTGATTGCAATGTGAAGTTCATTAGCTACTTCTGGAAAACATTGTGGGCCGAAATGGGAACCAATTTTCTTTCTTCTAGTGCATTCTATCCTCAAACTAATGGATAGATTGAGTTGTCCAACTAAAGCTCAGGCAATTTGCTCTAGTGTCTAGTGACTGATCATGTGGCTAACTGGGATGTCATTCTTCCTGAGGCAGAATTCGTCTTCAATAACTTAGTAAATCGATCCATGGGTTATACTCCCTTTGAATTGATGTACACTTCAAGCCATGGACCTTATTGGATCTTAAACGTGTGCCTTTACTTGCTCGCACAAGTGCAGCTGCTGTAGACCTCTAGATTACATGCATGATCTCCACAAGGACATGAAACAACACCTTATGATCACGGCTGATACCTATGCTACAATAGCTAATGTGCACCAAAAGGATAGACAATTTAATATTGGGAATAGGGTCTTCATTAGGCTCAAGCCCGAAAGATTTGCTTCTAGTAATGTCTCCAAACTACATGTTAAGAGAGCGAAACCCTATAAAGTTGTTAAGAGGATTGGTTAGAATGCTTATGTCATTGGCATCACTGAAGAACTACATATCAGCCCTGTATTCAATGTATAATATCTTATTGAGTTTAAGGGCAAAGAGTCTAACAATTCTAGGGAAGAGATTAGTGACGAACCTGCTATACCATTAGCGCACCTACCTTAACAAGCTTAGACTTGAGAAGGAATAATAGTAATTCTGAATCATGATTTTATTTCGATTTGTATGGGTGGCTATTATATGTTCTTTGTGCAATGGTGTAATCGATTGCACACTGAAGCTACCTAGCTTCTAAGTGGTGAAGTTCAACATCTCAACCATCAATTGTTCTTGGGATATGTCAAAATCCACTTGCCAGAGTCAAGTCTAGAAGAGGGGTAGCAATTAATGCAATTAGCTTATGTTTAGCTTCTGATCATGAGTATGCCACCCATGTGGCACACAGTTATGTTATTTGTCATTTATATTTGTTTAGTAGCTTAAGTTCTTGTTGTTGTTTATTTCTCTGTCATTTTGTCCATGTGGATTGTGATGCTTGGTTTGTCCTTTGTATGAATTTGAAATATAGTGCATGTAGATCATACTACCTATCTTTAGACTCAGGGAAAGTATAGAAACTCCCACCCATTCAACACACCTGGCATTATTCCTATAACCCAAGATGGTATGATTTATATGATCCTTCTAAGGTGTTTCCTCACCCATGAGCCACTTAATGGGCGAAGGGATTCAATGTATAATGAAGATGATGCATTGTTGGATCCACAACAATGCCCATAAGAATATAGGAGTGGAGGATTGTCATGCCCGTCATTTTCTATCTGATTTGAGCTTGAAAATTTTCTAATTTGGGAAGTCACTCCTATAAGCTAGATGGCTGTGGAATATAGTTATATAGCAATTTGAAAGTCTCACATTTTCATCTTTAGTATTAAATATTCAAAGAACCATTTCAAAATATTTTTAAAATTTTAGGACCCTTTAAGTCAACCATTTCAAAATTTAAAGTTTGGAAAAGGCATAAAATGTTGATTTTTAACTATAATCGAAATCTAAACTTTGGCTATGTGCTAACAAATGGATACGAGTAATCATGTGATGGTTAACATGTTGTTGGCCTAGCTGACTGAAACAATTTAAATTTTGATAATGTCAACTAATGATAACTTTGCCCAACAAGTAATGGTCATGGTAAGGCATAATGTAGTGCCGCTAGGCAAACAATTGACCAATCCTAACCTTGAAACAAGCGTCAATCCTCCATAGATGCAGGTCTTTTAGCCTCCAATCAACTAACTCGTAGTCAACAAAGTCGTGGTAAGAGCTTTTTAACAAGAAGGAATTCAAATGGGCTACAATATACAAACCCAATATCATTAGCCGTATCCGGAATGTGTTCACTAAATTGAGTTCACAAGGAATACAAAATTCCTAATTTCGTGACATTTTTAGGAGAAGACAATTAGTTAACGGTTGTGCACATTACCTAATTCATTGTTTAGCATGGAGAAGTTATGGGCAATGAGTATTTGAAGCTCTTATTTTTCTCACTTTCGCTCACTAGGACTGCATTGCTTAATATGTTGGCTTGCCAGCCAACTTTGTTAGTTTCATGAGCATTTCTACAAGGGTGATATGAAGGTTGAGTTGTCAGACCTAATCAAGATTTAGCAGAAACATAAAAATCTTGTAGATGATTACTTAACTCACTTCAAGGAAGCACGAAGTAGATGTTTTATTTGACTTTCGGGGGGTCGAATTCACAAATATTATATTGAATGTCCAAGAATACGATTATCAAAATAAGTTAGTCAGTCAGAACATAATGAACACAACTTAGCTAGGCGAGCATATCAGAACCCTGGAGCAAATCCATAAGGAAAAAGAAAAATGATGCAAGAAACCATTTTTCAAGAACAAAGATATGGCCTTTGTTGGCCAAGAAGGAGATTTAAAGAGTTTGGAAAAGTTTGAAATTGACTTAGCTGAGTTATAGCCAAGATTGTCGTATGTATGCTTAGCTTTGAAGCCGCCTTAACAAAAGAAAAGATGGGCTTCATCAACTGACAGACCTATTCATTTGAGATTAGGGCCAGAAAAGTTGACATTTATTGATGAGTCAACTAAGTCGGGCCCAAAAAGGAAGATGTCAACTAATAAGTGCATAATTTGGTATATTTTTCTATTGAATTATCTTACTTTTAATTGCTTAGTTCCTTGAATTTCCTGGGTTTTTCTTTGTTTTTTATATTTTGCAGGTGTTTTGGAAGCTATAAATCAATTGGAGATGAAGTACAAGAGCTTGAAAAAGTTTTGGGTAACTTAGGCACAAGTTAAAGAGCGCAATGAGCATATCAGGATAGAATACTGAGGCTTGGGTGCCCCAGCACCAAAAATAGCAACTTCACAGCATAAACTCAGAGGCTAGGGCACCCTAGTGCCCAAACCATTGTGAAAGTGCACCATGGCTGAGAGCAAGGAACTATTGCATGGTAAATTCCCAAATGATAAACTTCAAACTGTGGTAACAAAGCCAAAGTTTGATGCATTCCCAAATGAGAACACATAAATAAATCCTTGCAGTATAATGGTGAGTATTTTGGGTTTTATAGAGCAAGGGTCATTCTCCCGCAGAGGATTGGATTTGATTGATAAGTTACTTATAAAATTAAAGAATCAATGACTAAAATAAAAAGAGGGGTTTTGAAAATAAGAAACTAAAGATAAATATTAAATAAGATAAACATAAAAAATAACCAAAACAACTAAAAATGGGAACAAGGTGAGAGACTTGGCTGAGAGTTCACTCTTTACCATTAGACAACGGCAAGTGGTTATAGACAATCACTCATTATGATTACAAACTTAATAATGTTCCCAACTTCCTATCCTAACTACTAACTATAGAAAACAACATGCTATGCTACCTCAATCTTTCCTTAGTTTATCGATAAAAAGAAGAATGTTCCCTACTTACTCCCTATTCACTGAACAACCTGGAAAATGCTCTCTAGATTTAATCAAATGAAAGCATTAAGATGACAAAGATAGGTTAATCTAGGCAATGATCTCAAACTCTTGGATTATTTAACCTATGTTATGTTCAACTCATAGTTTTCAAGGACTTGCCATCCTTAATCACTACAAAGCACTACTTGCGAACAAACAATTACATATTCAAATCCCCTATTCTAGCATTAGAAGATTACTTAGCTCATTTAATAGGCCTCCTAAATAAAACCAAGTAATAATTATGAACAAATCAAGCAGAAGAGTATAAACAATCATTCAAGAAGAGTTTAGGAACATTATCAATAGGTATAATCACAAGTGGTGTCCAAAGCATTGAGTTTATATTCAACCAAGGGATTTATCCAACTATCATCAAAAAATCATCTAAATACAATCCAAATCCATTATGAACACAAGAAGATACAAGGAAGAAGGGAAAGAGAAAGATAAAAATCCTTGAAAATCTCCACAAGGATCAATTTTCGCTGCATCCACCCCTTAAAGCTCTCATTCACTTCTCCTCTTCTCTTTAATGGTTTCTCTCCAATTTTCCTCAACCCAAACTTATGCAAATGAGGTGGGAGACGCACACAGGCACTGCAATTATGGTGTTTAGGCATTACAGCTCCCAGCCCTCACTCAGGAATTTGGGGGAATCAGCCATGGGTGCCATGACCCTAGCATGTGGGCTTCACCTTCCTAACAAGCACGAGCTATGGAGATAGAGGGCCAGAACTATGGCCCTAGCACCTAGAATTGTATTTTTTTTGGTTTTAGGCACTGTAGCATTGTATTGAAGCGCTAAGGCACTAAAATTTTAGGTCTAGGAGCGTTTTTCTTCAATTTTGCACATTGTCTTGCCTCTAAATTGCTCCAAACCTTACTTAACTTCCATTACTTCACACATAATTGATTTTCACCTCAAAAACACCTATAAAAAATAAAACAAAGCCAAGAACACAAGAAACTCAAGAACAAAGCAAGTAAAATAAAGGGAATTCACTATGAAAACATGACAAATTATACACCTATCACTATGCCCCATAGAATTGTCACCATCCACCTATAGTGGCAACCTATGGGTTAAGGTCATAGCACCCACCCATGCGGCTTCCACCAAAAATTTGCCCCAAACTGAGTTTCTAGGGTAGGCACTATATCTCCCATAGACCCAAGCTATAGTGCTCGCCTATGTTCATTCTTTATAAATTAGATTTCTACATCAAATAAAACAATCTTGCACATAAGAAAATAAGAGAGAAACAAGAGAGGAAAAGAAAATAAGAGGAGAGAAACTTCAATGGCTTGATTTAGAGAAGATTATCTGCATAGAGATCTTCAAAAAGTTTCACCATTCATTTTTCTTTACTTCCTTTACTTTCTTGAGTTCATAATGTTATTAGAATTTATTTTCATGGATTTTGTAAATATGATTGGCTAAATCCGCTTTGGGTAGAGGTTGAATTCAAAGCCCTAGATTTGATTATGTGATTGATTTCTTAATGTTATTCTCCATACTTCCTTGCAAAATTGCCTATCTTCTTTTATAAGAATTGTTTATGATTATTGTCTTGATTTGTTTAGGGTGGCCAACTAAATGAATAACAATTCATAGCTAATCATTATGGTTAAGTTTTCGTTAACTATGAAGTAGAATATAGCATAAGTTAAATAATCTAAGCTTGTGAGATTATTAGTTAGACCAACCTATCCTTCTTATCTTAATCCTTCCATTAAATTAAATTTAGAGAGCACCATTTCTGGGTCATTTAATGGTTAGATAGTGAATAGAAAGCATAATCTCTATTTAACGACAAACTAAGGAGGGATTGTAGTAATAGAGCTTGTTGCAATCTACGATTGGTAGTTTGAATATGAAGTTTGGAATAATATTAGTGTCATGATCATTGTCATTGTCTAGTGATGGAGAATAAACCATTAACTTTCTTTCTTCATCATTATCTTCAATGCCAATTTACTTTGTTTCTTTGCAATTCTTGGTTTTCTTTAGATTTTCATTTAATTAGTTAGCTATTCAAACCCCTTTTTATTTATTCAGTAGTATTTATGGATTATCAAGTAGACTTAATCCTTTGTGGGAGTGACCCTTACTCACAACTATACTTACCACTATACCTGCAAGGCTTATTTTGACATCTCTTTGGGTTCACTTTAAATTTTGGCGCCGTGTCGCCAAGGATTGATTTGTTACTTTGTAGTTGTTTTTATTTATTTTATCTTCAATTTTTTTTTCAGGTGTTTATGTCCGATGAGGACATATAGTTATGACTTCAAATGATCACAGGCTTCTTGTAACCATAATTGAATTCAACAATTGGCAGCTTACCCACCTTTACACGTAGTCCATACCCCACCTCCTGAGTTTTACCCTTCACTCCACACTGCCCTTTGATCCAATGACCCATCTGAACAAGACATAATGGCTACAAACAATAAACCCTCAAGGAGTTAGCAGCCTCAAACTTAGACTAGCAATCATTGTAGTGAGTACCCCAACCTTGAGGTTGCCTTTGAACTTAAGTCTGGTCTCATTCATCTCCTACGAACCTTTCATGGTTTTACAGGAGAAGGCCTTAATAAGAACCTTAAGGAGTTCCATGTAGTGTGCTCAAGTATGAAGCCCATGAGTATCTTTGAGGAACAGATTGATTTGAAAGCATTCCTTTTCTCTTTGGTGGACTCTGCAAAGAAATGGCTCTACTACCTACCTTCTGGGACAATGTAAACATGGAACTCAGATGAAGAGACTATTTTTTGAGAAGTACTTCCCAACATCTAAGGCTACCAACATTAGGAAGGAAATTTGTAGGCAATACAATAGAGAGTCATTATATGAGTATTGGAAGAGATTTAGTAAGCTGTGTTCAAGTTTCCCACACCGTCGGATTAGTGAACATCTTCTCATCTAGTACTTCTATGAAGGTCTAATGGCCATGGAATAGAATATTATTGATGCTACAAGTGGAGGGCTTTGGTTGATAAAATCCCTAAAGCTGCCAGACTTCTCATATCAAATATGGCAGCTAATTCCTAATAGTTCAACACTAGGAATAATTTACTACCCAAGAAGGTAAATGAGACCAACACAACTTCCACTGAATAACAATTGCCTCATCTTACTTCTCTTGTCAGTAAAATAGCTGTTGAAAATGTGCAACAAGTAAGGGTATATGGGATTTGGTCTATGTATAGTTACCCTACTGATATGTGCCCAACCCTTCAGGATGGCAACATAGAGCAAGTAAATGCAATATATGCTTCTAGGATCAACAAATGAAGTATGACCCTTATGCTAATACTTACAATATAAGATGGAGGGATCATCCTAATTTGAGTTATTGGGGGAACCAATAAGTAGCACCTAATCCTATCTCTAACTGACCACCAAGGTTCCAACAAAGAACCCAACAACCATACCACATTCCATAACCCTCTCTACCATCCATTCCCCTAAACTCAGAAACACTTCTTGAGGACTTGGTTAAGTCCCTAGCTACCAATATGATATAATTTCAACTGGAAACTAGGGTGGGTATTAAGAGTATGGAAAAATAAATGGGGTAATTGGCAACTGCTATGATCTGTTTATAGGAACAAGGGTAAAACAAATTACCTTGCTAACCTATGATAAACCTAAAGGAGAATGTTAGTGCAGTAAGTTTAATAAGCGGAAAGAAGATTGAAGCACAATCTACTGCACAACGCTTGGATTTAATTAGGAAGGGTACCTACCAAGAAAAAAAGTCACCCACTCCATCCACTAAGGTAAGCCTAAAACCTCCCATTCCTTCTTATATCACTCCTTCACCATTCCTAAGTCGGCTTTCCAAGCCCAAAAAAGAAAAGGAAGAGAAGAAATTTTAGGAAACCTTCCGCAGGGTAAAGGTAAACATATTTCTCCTAGATGTGATACAACAGGTGCCTAGCTATGCCAGGTTTCTCATGAAACTGTGCACCTCCAAGTAAAAGTTAAAGGTAATGATCAAGTAAGTGTGAGGGAGAATGTCTCTACAATTTTGCAAAGAAAACTCCCACATAAGTGCAAGGATATGGGAACCTTCACTATCCCTTGCACCATTAGCAACACCTAGTTTGATAAATCTATGTTAAATCAAGGTGCATCCATTAATGTCATGCCATATTCAATTTATGTATCCTTGAATCTTGGTCCTTTAACAAACACTGGTGTTATTATACAACTTGCTGATCATTCTAACATTTATTCGAAAGAAGTTATGGAAAATGTTCTTGTGTAGGTCGATGATTTGATCTTTCCTATAAATTTTTATGTGCTTAAGATGAAGGATGAGAGGTCCACCAACCCGAAACCCATTTTATTGGGAAGACCCTTCTTGAAGACAGGTAAGATGAAGATTGATGTAGACGCTGGCACCCTTACTATGGAGTTCAAATATAAGGTGAGTTGATTCAATATCTATGTAGTAAAGCATCCAAGCGATCTCCACATCCCTTGATGAGTGACAAGGTGGATATCAGGTTAAGGACAATAAACCAAGCACTTATGAGAGTCAATCCAAATGAGGAAGAGCACAAAGGAAATAGATGAGATCTTTCTAACTCTCATTCTTCTGTCATTTATTACTTTCTTTTGATTATTTTGGTTTGGTTGGGCTTTAATTCTTTTCTTTCGCACCTAGTTCTTTCATTTGAGTTGATTATCTTGCATTGAGGACAATGTAAGAATTTAGTATGGGGGAAAGATTTAGGATTTATTGCTTTTAATAAACCAGTCATAATGGTGACTAAGGACTAAGACTTGTACACTCTCTGTTAGTCCTTTACATTTAAAGTAATTGCTTTCTTGGAATCCAATCATCTTAAAGTTAGGAAAGCAGTGAAAGCTATTTTTGTTAATTCTTTGGTTAAATCATTGCTTCATGACTCTCTTTCCAAAATTTCTAGTGCACCTAGTCTTATATTTTGTTAGCTTAGAAATTTATATATAAATTACTATATAATGAAAAGAAAAATCAGTCACAATCATCATTGAACACAAAAATAAAGATAAGGCAATGCTTTGATGTTCCAGTGTACTTAGTAACTAGGTGCTTACACCAAGAATAGAGAACATTCACGTCAAACGATACTTGGATTATTAGCATCTAAAGTATACTAGTTGAATGTGAACTACTGAGTAACTAGAGATCGATACCAAAAATATGGAGTCTTCACACAAAAAGGTAACTGACAACCTAAAACCAGCTACCATCGAAAAAGAAAAGAAAAAGAATTAAAAAAAAGAATAAGAGGCAAGAGTTTGATTGTTTTCTTGTTTACATATACCAATCCGAGTTGCCAAGTGTAAGGTACATATACACACTTGATTTGATAAATTATGAATAATGTTTTAACCCTTGAACTCCTTAAAAAATCTTGAGATGTTTTCTCCACTCTTTGATAGCTAACTTTCACATAAATTTATGAAATAAAAATGTAAGGACCTTAGCAGAAGTGTCTTTAGTCCTCTTTACTTCATGTGTTTTTGTTGTATGCATTTTGTTTGAGGACGATCAACGGTTAAGTATGGGGGAATTTGATAAGTACATAACTTGGTATATTTTTCTATTGAATTCTCTTACATTTAATTGCTTAGTTCCTTGTATTTCCTTGGTTTTTATTTGTGTTTTACATTTTGCAGGTGTTTTGGAAGCTAGAAATCAATTGAAAATGAAGTGTATGAGCTTGGAGAAGTTTTAGGTAACTTGAGCACAAGTTAAAGAGCACAATGCAGCATATCGGGCCAGAAACACAAGGCTTAGGTACCCTAGTTCCCAAAACATTGCAAAAGTGCACCATGGCCAAGAGTAGGGAGCTGCGGCGCATAACACTTGGTGTTACAGCACCCCAGAGAATTGTCATCATCTACGACGTCCACCCAAAATCAGCCTTAAATTGAGTTTCTAACGTATGGTGCTGCAACGCCCAAGGACCAAAGTTACAACGCCTACCCATGTTGCTTCTTTAAGACTTAGATTTCTTCATCAGATATAGCAGTCTTGCACTTTATAAAATAAAAGAGAAGGAAGAGAGAAGAGAAGAAGAGGAGAGGAGCTTCAAGGGCTTGATTTGGAGAAGATTATCTACATAGAGATATTCAAAGAGTTTCATCATTTATCTTTCTCTACTTCCTTTACTTTCTTTAATTTAGGATGTTTTTAGAATTTGTTTTCAAGGATTTTTTGAATATGCTTATCTAAAATATCCTTTTGGTTAATGGTGAATTCAAAGCCCTATACTTGATTATGTGATTAATTTCTTAATGTTATTCTTCATACTGCCTTGCAAAATTGTCTATATTCTTCTATATGAATGATTATTGTCTTGATTTGTTTGGGGTCATAAATGAACCTTGATAATTATCTAATGCTATAATAGGGAATTAGATCTGTAAACACTTGATTTTTTCCAGGTAAGTTTTAAAATTTTGGAAAAATAACAAAAAATACAAAAATTAAGAAAATATAAAAATTAGGAATGGTGATAATAATGACAAAGAAAGCATAAAATTTGGAAAAATAGAAAATAAAAACAAAATGAAAAGACTAAAAGATTTAAAATCACAAAAAAAATGAAGTTCCATCTTCTTTTATAAAAGTTGAAAAAAATTAAAATTAAAAAAAGAAGAAGAAAATTAAAAATTAAAAAAAATTACAAGGAAGGGAAAAATCAAGTTAAAAGAGTCCAATATTTTTGTCCCTTAAGCCCAACCCTTTTTTTTATTTTAGCCTTACACCAACCCATTATCTATAACAATCAATTAACCTATCATCCTAACCCAAGCCCATATCCTCACTTACTTTCAGTTTAGCCTAATATCCCTTAAAATTAACCTAAGTTCACCAGACCATTTACCTAGTAATCCAACAAACCCAACCAGCAGCTCATTCGTCAACTCCATCCCAATAATCTAATCTAGTCTAGCCTAACATGCCAACCCAAATTGTAATAACCAGCCTAACCCAACCCATTACTTATACACAAGGGAAACCCTAATTCCTTCATATTTCAAACCCTAGCCGTCGTGTTCAATTACCCCTTTCTTCCCCTCTCTCTTTCTTCTCAGCTATCCACCTTCCTTTGGCTTCACTAGACATTATTTCACCTTCCTGGAGGGTTCACGCTAATAAACATGATATTTATACACAAATTAACCCTCATAAATAGGCTTCTGTAGTGTTTATTGTGTTCAGCTGAGATAGTTAGACATATTTTGCAAGTTTGGATGATAATTGCACTTTGTTGCATTTTCCTGCAGAATTGATGATTTTACAC
>JASKGM010019428.1:0-30878 GCA_034509205.1 Ceratonia siliqua
AGATTTGATTATGAGAGATTTAGGGCTTTTCATTGTTATATGTTCCAATTATGGATTTGGTGCTATAATCCCTAGTTGAGTAATCTTTGAGTTGAAACATAAACCAAGGTGTTGAATCTAATCAAGGGAAGCCCAAAGCTTTATCACTTCTTTACCCGTATTTCAGTTCCACTTAATCGCATAATTGAGATAAATCTTGTTATTCACTTGTTCTCTTATCAATTTTTCATTGGTATTTCCTTTAAGTGACATTCTTGTAGTGTTTCCTCTAACTCTCTGTGGATTGACACCCTATACTATATTGCGATAATCGTGTAGTGTTTTTGGGCATAATCATACAACAACACAAACAGAAATGGACAAGCCCACTTTAATACATAAAGGCCTCAGTGGCCACATACAGACCAGTGCACAATACAAATATCTAACATCTATGCTATTCATACAAAAAAAAAATTGCTCTGGAAAAATGTAATCACAATACTATCATACACATGCAAAACCTACCATATGTCCACATTACATCCACAGGTTGCTCCATGGTCTTTTCTAGAATTAACCCACTAGGTTCCAATGGTAGGTTTCTAGGACGCCAGATGATCAGAAGGTGAAAACTTTGCAGCGCCGTCTGAAAAAATATAAAAGTAAGGGAATGAGTCTACAAACCTAATGAGTAGAATTAGCCCCATAAAGTATTAGCTTATAAAAAATATCAGAAAAATATCATGTATTGATAAGCCCATAATAAATTATAGTTAACAGGAAAAAAAACTCTTTAATGCAAAAAATTCCCTAGTATAATCATGTTCACAGAAAAATAAGTACACTTAACAAGATGGATCCACTACTCCTTCATAAGAGAAACTCTCACAGATACAGATATCAGACACTGCACTGAAACAAGTTTCCTATTAGAAACAACATTCAGATCGCTGAGTTGCAAATCCGGAGTAATCTCACGAATAATCCTATGTCAGAATATAGTCCATTGACAATTACTTATACTAGGTGCACCTAGGGTTTCTCTATGAAAGTAGCTAAAGGATCCACCAAAATCACTTTCTCATTTCATAATTCACATTACTTAAAATACTAATTGAGATAAAGAAAAATACCGAAACTAACACAATATCATGAAGAAGATAATTTCTAACCAACATATAATTGCAAAAACTAGGGTGTTTTTCAACATCCATGCACTTTAATACAGAGTCAAAATACAAATTCAAAAAAATGCCAAATCAATTCATATAGCTCAAGAATTTAAAAGAAAACGTTACTGCAAGAGGTGGATTTATAGGGCATTTTCATCTCAACCTTTTAATTATTAAAAATTCACATATACAAATATATCAAAGCAAAATAAGCACATCTAAAAGAAAGGGGAAATTCCACTCACCTAATAAAGATTTAAACACTCTACCCACACTAGCACAAGTTGTCTTCAACCCTTAACATTTCTTCTTGAGCCAATTTAGTTGAAGTTCTTGAAGTTCCCTCCACCTCTAATTTTTATTGTAAAAATCATAAATTTTTGAAGATTGAATCGGTCTACCACAATGAAACTAAGATTAAAAAGGTTCCCTTGCTCCATAAATTTTTTTTTTCTAACTATATAAAACTTTGCTTAAGGCCAAATTATAAAATTACCTAGTCATACCTTTGACTTCTAAATGGAGTTTGAAAATCTACCACAACCACCAACTAACTCCTTTCCAATCACAGTATTCATCCACCCACTTATCACCTCAACATTACCGTTAATGGAGAGCAAAATAACATGAAACGAGTGGAGCACTTGGATAGAAGAAGGGATCATAAATGGATATCTTACATGGGATAGAACTCCATACATCCCTAGAGGTAGGCAAAAATTCTGAAATAACCCTCAAAACAGAGGAAGATTTCATGATTTTTGGAACAAGATTATAGCTACCTAGATGCAAAACCTACAGCAACAATCCAGTCCCAAATAAGTGCTCCCTTCGTTCATTGTATAACAAAAGAATGGCTGGAGAACAACAACAAAAACAACAGTAGAAGGAGGAC
Source organism: Ceratonia siliqua (assembly GCA_034509205.1). Classification (NCBI taxonomy): domain Eukaryota; kingdom Viridiplantae; phylum Streptophyta; class Magnoliopsida; order Fabales; family Fabaceae; genus Ceratonia; species Ceratonia siliqua. The sequence goes on from JASKGM010019428.1 coordinate 2,050, forward strand.
GAAACAGCAAGGCAAAAAGAAGAAAAACAAAGCAGTAGCAACAACGAAACAGAGAAAAAACCAAAGCTTCTATAAATGGTAAAGTTAGACTGAAGCATAGGACAAATCCGTAAGCCAAATATGCAAACGTGGTGCTCCCAGAGTAAGGCCACGTGAACTATACAGAAATCTAGAAATTTCTAAAGAATGCAAGGCTCAATATGTTTTGTTTAGTTAATCCTATAAATAAATAAATAAATATATATATATATATATATGAGTCTTTTGACGTAAGGAGCATTACACTTTCTCACCCGAATGCTTTCGTTGAATTCAATCTAGAGAGCTTGTTCTAGGTTGTTCATTGAGTAGGAATTAAATAGAGAGCATTCTATTTAACAATAATCTAAGGAAAGATTGAGGTAGCAGAGTTTATTGCTATCTATAGTTAGTAGTCAGGATAGGGAGTTGGAAGCATTGTCATGTTCAAAATCATAATGAGTGATTGTATATGATCACTTGTCAGTGTCCAATGGTAAAGCGTAAATCCTCAACCATATTTCTCATCTTAATCTAATTTTATTGTTTTTTGTTTTGTTCTTTACTTACATTGTTCTTGGTTCATGTTTACCTTTGTTTTAAGTTCCTTTTGTTCTCAACAAACCCCACAATTTTATATTTCAATTATTGATTCATTAATATTATTGGTAATTAATCAACTAAACTTAATTATTTGCGAGATAACGACTTTTGCTCATAAAATCAAAATACTCACTACTACACTGCAAGGATATATTTGTGAGTCTTCCATTTAGAAAACAATCAAATTTAGGTTTCATTGCTGAGGTTTAAAGTGATGTAAGAGTATCTTAGTTAAAAAGTCAAGATTTAGAGCAATAGCCTGCCCGAGCCCAACAAAGTGATGTTCATGCTGTCAGGAAATCATAATTAGGCCCAACTTTCTTTGAATGTTTGGACATCCAATCCATGTCCAAATTTGGCACATGCTTGTTGGAAAGCTTTGCATTTCTAGTTTCAGATGGATCAAGTAGCACTTGATTTCAATTTTTCTAGAATTAGTTATAGTAAAGTCTATCAGGGAAGTCATTAGTTAGCAACTTGCATTTATTGCTTAATTGAATAGCCTAGTAATATGTTGCTGGACCTTGAGAATGAAAATAAACTTTTATTTTATGAGTTTTCCTAAGCGTGGAGCGATGTTCCAAGACTATCTATTTATTTGTATTTCTTAGGAGTCTATGGGAACTTTTTCGGACTATTAAGATAATTCAAGAGGTTCAAGAGCCTTTTGTACCTTCTTCCTTTAGTTCTGTACCTCTTTGGTGGATTCCATTGAGTGGTGAGCTTGCTTGCATTTTTGTATCTCTTTGGTGGATTCCATAGGGTAGTGAGTGTACAAATTCTGTATCTCTAAGGTTGTGGGTTCGTTACAGTGGTGGCATTTATCTATCTAACCCATTCTTTTATTTTTGCTTATGTCAAAATGATTTTTATTTCTTATTGTCTCTCCTTGTAGACTTAACGTATTTGGATGTTTCTTTAGTTGTTTTCATAGTTCAAACTTTCTTCTTTCAGTTGGCTTTAGAATCTCTCTAATCCAAGTTGTGTGCTATGAGATATATGCGAAAATAAACTGTGACTATGAATTGATTGTTCATCTCCTTCATATGGTTTCCAACCCGTATCATGAAGTTTCTATTTGGGAACACACCACTAACCAATAAGAATGTATATTCTAATTCAATAATTGTTTGTAGCGTATTCTATCTATGTCCAAACATTCCCAGTTGTTCTATTAACTTCTCTATGTTGAAGTTATCCCAATACACCACTTGATTCATCAATTTATTTACGAATAATAATAGGTGGGTATCCGGTAATTTTTTCAATATCCGTATTTAAATTTAAAATATATATTTAATATTCTTATGTTATCTATATTCAAAACTTTTTATATTTTTAATACGTCCACTCAAAATATTCAATATTCGAAATACTAAAACCTCATAAAAAATAGAGCAATGGGCATCTGCATGTCCCAAACCCGAGTACATGACAATGCGTGTATGTGTAAAACATGCATAAGGTTAATGGTTGAAAATCTCATTATAAATTTCTCCAAGATATTAATATGAATAAAAGTAACTAAATTTTTGAATATAAAATTTAATATCCCTACAACAGTTAAAACTAATGTTTGAGAACTCCATAAATATTTGTTAAAAGAAATTTATTAATTGTACACTAAAAATCTTAAATGCATACTTATAGAAATAATAATCTTAACGATCTTTCGGACAACAATCAATCCTCGAAGCCAGCTAGTTCGACCTGCTCAAGATTTGCAAATGTTAAAAGAATGAGCTAGACGTGCCTCGTAAAATCCTCTACTACTTTAGTTGGATCAAGAGGTTAAAAGATATAATTTCAAAGTCATGAATAAATGCCGCCAATCATATCTCATAATAATATTATATTTGGCAACAAATCATTCAATAAATCTCATACAAAAATGTTCAAAATAAGTACATAGATAAATCAACATCCACTTGTCACTATGACCACATTATCCCATGTACCAAAGATCAACACTTAATTGTCACAATTTCTCTTGTGACGATGATCGATAGTGTCATAATTTCTCTTGTGACGGGGATCAAAAGAGCTCATAGAGCCATGGGCATCGAAATTCAATAATTAAACTCAACATAAAGCAACTCTCCATAGATCACTATGTGCACAGTATCAAAGTCTAAAGCGTACCTAAACTGAAAGGTTTTTCTATTCACACACATAGTTTATATTGACATTCTCAATACAAAAATACATTCTCTTTGAGTACAAAATTTGAACATTTTTAAAATTAAGTAACACCAACTTGATCCAAATTTCAAGAATTATATATATATATATATATATATATAATTGTTTAAATTATATATATATATATATATATATATATATATATATATTGGAATATAAACGTAGGATAAAATAATATAGTTTCGGCAAGATTAGAGCAGTAGTATATTCACTTACCTCGACAATCACTACCCAGCTAAGATCAATGTATCCACCAACTCAAAATTCAAAACCTAACATCACATAATTCACATATCTATTAATAAAACGGTTTATCTACTAAATGCTTTCATGACCTATATATGCACATGCACATGAATTTTGAGTCCACTAAGGCCTATGCTCGCATTCTTCTAAATTAAGAGTGACAAAATAACTCTCGAAATATCTATGTGTGGTTTACATAAATCTCACAAATTAACAATGCAATTGGGCATCATAACCTTTTTATTTTCGTGTTATTTTAAGTTTTTCAGCTTATCACGGGAGCCTACTTTGAGCTTATGTATTTTACACTACAGACCTTATTTTAGGGTAATATTAACTTTCTTAGAAAGGTGAAGTTACCTAATTTAATTTCGTATGTTTTATGGGTCATAAAAATCACCGGATGTGCCATTTCATGGAGCTTAAAGTTTCTTTAAAGTTGCTGTCAGGATTTTTCTAACAAAATTTGTATACATTGCGCACACTTAGCACCCTTATTTCTCTCTCATCCAAGGGTTTCCCTCTCGGTTTTGGAACCTAGGGGAAGTTAACATGGCATACTACTAATACATGTCTATTTTACAATACTACAATTTTTTCCTTCTTCGTTTTGCAACTCCCTTTTTCTGTCTTTTTTTTCTCACACCCTCAAACTTTGTTTGTTTTCATTATGTGCATGGGATATAATACTCTCTTTACTTTGGCAAGTTGCACTACTCTCTTTCTGACATGTCATAATTCTACCATTTCTCCCTAATTTAACATAGCTCAATTGCATATCTAAAATGGTCATATGCTCAAAGTAATGGGTAGAAATTGAAAAAATTATATTGAGGCAATGTTAAAAATATATGGCTAATCAAAAAAAATTAATTGGTCAATTAGGTACAAAGGGTTGGAGCTTGCGCACAAATTAACATATACAAATTGAAAGCATAGTTATTAAAACTGGATTCAACGTTGAACTGGTGAGAAAATCGAATCATTGGGTCATTGATTCAATGGTCAGGTCACTAATTAAAACATTGAACAAGTTATTTTTAATTAAAAAATTAATATATACTTTAAAAACTGATGCATATATATTCTGTTATTATGATAATTAAAAATACTTTTGATACATTTATATTAATATATATGTGTTTGGAAATTATACCATCAGACTAAATTTGTCACTATGATTTATATATTACCCTTCTAAGTTTTCTTTTTTCTGTTTTTAAGGGAAAGTAAGCAGTTAAAGATTCAAATTTTTTATTTTTTCCCTTTTTTTTTTTAAGAAATAGTGAATAGTTAAAGTTTCAATTTTTTTTTTTATTTACAAAGTGAATTGACATTAGTAATTAATATTTTCTAAATTATAAAATTCAATGCTTGGTTAATTATATACCTAGAATCTAAGAATAATTCATGTAATTTATTAGTGTGATTCATGTATGATGTATTAATTAGTAATCTGTGTACACTCTCATATAAACCTCTTAAATTGTTAAAATTATTGATTTAATATTTTTCACATGTTAAAAATTAATGCTTAATCATGTACCTAAAATATGATAAATCAAGCATGTATCAATATTAGGCACTTGATTCATGTATAGTATATTACTCTTTCCGTTTTAAATTATCTATCATTTTATGAATTTTATTTTGTTTCAAATTATCTGTCGTTTTACATTATCAGTGAAGTTTTAATTCTTATTTTTTCAATTTTACCTTTATTTATTGTTATCTTTAATGAAGTAATTAAAGTTTAAATTGACTTTAATAAGGGTAATTGAGTAGAATGCAGTTATTTTTTGTTACAATTGAGACTATTTAATAACTTCCTTAATTTTTGTGCCATTACCTTAAATGACAGATCATTTAAAACAGAATATTAATAATTCGTGCACACTTTCAAATAAATATTTTAATTAAAATTTAATATATTACTCCCTCTTTTCTGCGGCCGAATTCTATTTCAAAATCTGCAAAGAATTTGTTTTCCTATGGTTGCTTTAGCTCAGGTTTGTGTTAGTTTTTCCTAATCTACCAAATAAAAATATATAATACTTCATATATCTAGATTAGTTTATATATGCTTATTAGTTAAAAATTCATGTAGTTAGATATTAAAGGGTCATCAATGTACATATAAATATTCATATTATTTATTAGTAATATAAAGTAAGTCAAACACTTTAATCAAGAGATAAATTATAAGAAGTTAATTGACGAACGTTTCTTTGGAAATATTTTTAAAAAAAATTAATAAAAATTGTTTCCAGTAAATTTTTTTTTTATTTGATTAAAAAGTTTATGTAGAAAATTTTTCCTTTGTTTAGATTACATGAATTTTTTTTTGGTGGGATGACAGTTAGCGACGCGGAAATGGCAACAAGCAATGCATGGTGGCCAGGTGACTGCTAATAGTGATGGTGGTAACAATATTATGAGTTAGACTTTTCATATCAAGTAAAACAAAAAAAATCTTAGTTCCAAGCCAAAATCATGTTTAAAATTCTTATTTTAGCTCAAACTCAATCCAATAAAAATGTTTAAGTTCAAGTTTAGGCCAAATTTTGGCTCAAGATTGTTTTAAAAGTTTTTATTTGTGCTTAAGTTTTGCTGAAATACTTAAGCTCGTGTATCAACTCAGCTAATTTTTTAAATTATTACTTATGCCTGAGTCTAATGTCAAGCTTGATTAAATAATTGTGGCGATAATAATAAAGAGGAGTGGTAGTGGCAGTAGGTTGATATTAATGAGTTTAAACAAAATCTAGAAATGATTTTCTTACTTATTTTGAGATAAAATTTTCTTGAAAAAGTGAAACAAAATTTAGATTAATGTTCAACAATTTTTCTTTAGAAAAATGATTTTTTCTGACAAAACAAATACCAAAAAATCTTTTTATGATAGAAAATTTTTTCACGGAGCTTTAGAGAAATACTATCATTTCTTTCGTTTTCAACAAGTGGTATTCGCACTATTGAAAAAATAGGACTGACCGCCAGTTAAACCGAAAAATCTATGAATCAATCCTCACATTGGTTTTGTCAAACTCTCAAATCAATTAGCAAAAAACTAGTGAAATGATCAATTCAAATAGTTTACAGAGAATGAAGGAGACAAACAAAAACATTAAACAATAGGAAAATATAGACCAAAAACTGAGACCAAACAAAGCAAGACCATAATGGAATCATGATCAGTAAATGAAGGTGGAAAAAGGTAAAGAAAAATTAAACCCACAAAAGAAAACTCACCCTCACAAAAATGATGCATTTCAAAAGGAAAAATACTGTCACTCCCCAATTCTAGTCACGTGACCAACATAGGAAACCACCAATAAAATGGCATCCTACAAGCCTTCACATATACATGCACATACACAATGACACAAGACAAGACAGAATGCAGGACCTTTTTTTCCAACACAAGATCACATACAATCTAATCCAACTGTCCAAGACCCTGGCTGTTGCTCCATTTGTCTATCAAGAATACCTGCACTTTAAACTGGAGGAAAAATAAGAGAATGATGAGTCACAGACTCAGTGAGATAGAAACCTCTCCCCGAGGTTATAAGTGTGAAAAGATTATATACTTTATTATAACTAAGTATATATGAAAGTAAACTAAATTTCAAGCAAAGAAGCTGAAATCACATAAACAATATAGTTTTATCAAACCAGAAATCAGGCTAGAACTATCAAAGGAATTAAATTCAGTCTCAGGTCAATATAAAACTTTTGTCCAGAACAAAAATCAAATTATGATCACCTAGCAAGTTAAACGTTAACAAGATGAAATATTTATGAAAAATAAATATGCCCAGACAAAATAAAAGTAAGTCCGGAATGATGAATTCATTGCCCCTTCACATAAGAAACTCTAACAGATACAGATAATGCGTAGCAGATATTCATTTTCGAAGCAAAGTTCCTAGTCAGATATAGATATCAGATATCAGATAACAGATATCTCACCAAGCTCACAGATGGTGATATTCCATAACATAGTCCATGGAGATCCAGATAAGCTAACTGCACCTAGGGTTCCTCTATAGAAGTAGCAAAGAATCCACCAAAAAACCACTTTATGATTTCATAACCCATAGTATATTTTTGCTGGAAATAATAGAATATCATAAAAGATTTAAAATAATGTCCACTCATATCATAAAAATAATGAAACCAGAATTTAATGCTAAAGTAATTTATAACTCACAAGAAATCATATATTAAGGAACCTTGTAACAATTCCTTGCTTATACAACACCAAACTAGTTTTCATTTATCTCTTTATAACTAAAACAATAAAAGAACAATAGCACTCTAAATTTAGAAATCAAGAGAACATCATTAAAGGACAATTTGGATTGGTTCCCATAGACAAAATAAGCAATGTATGTATATAAATAACAAATTCTTGTAATCAAAGGCAAGGAGTTTACACTCACCTTGTTAACTTAACCTTTGAACTCATTATCACTATTCTTGGGGAATTTGACCATGATAGCTAAAAATCAAGAATTATTCTTCTCTTTTGGAGGTTCACTTGAATCCAGCCATCTAGGGAAAGTTGAAAATCTCTTGAGGAAACTCTTCAAGTCTAAAACTGTAACCAAAATTAGGGTCCTAACTATAGAACAAAGATAAAACATACTTGAACTAATTACTACAGTTATTCATAACCTAGTTCCTTAACTTTATTATAAATTGATAACTAAATGTTCAATAGGCTTAAGATGATGAATAGATGATTAAATTTACTATCTTTAGTTTAGCAACTAACAAAACAATTCAGGACCAGCTAATTACACCAATTGGGGTTATATGGTACAGAGGAAGCTATCATTAGTTTAATGCAACTTTTTGGACATTTATGTAAAGGAACTGCTAGCAAACCCTAGAGGATAGCAATCTGTGTCAAGATGATATTCCATACAAAATAATTGTTAGCAATTTATGTAAGTTTTTAAATTATGAAACAGAAGAGGCTAAATTTTAGAGCCAAAGGATAATAGTCACCAGACTCACCACACCATTATGATAGATTAAAAGACAGACATGTAAGACATCAAAACTAGTTCCAATAACAAGGTCCACTCACCATCTTGAAAAAGGGAATTTGTTGTTTGAAATTCTGTCCAAGATACACTTGCAAAGGAGGAAAAATTGGTGCTGTCTTGCATATACTGTGTTGCTGTTTTTTTTTTTTTTCTTCTAGATTTGTGCTGGTGATGTTTCCTATTCCCCCCCCCCCCCCCTTTTTTTTTTGGCTCTCTAATGGTAGTAGACAGAAATAGGGGAAGCGAATGTTGAAAAAGAACTCTGGTAACTAGTGTTAGTGTTACTCCCACCAGTACACCATTGCTTCTGTGCTGTCTCGGTCACAACATGAAGACGGTGGCAGCAATCGTTCAAACTATAGCAGCATGGAAGATATCGTGGTCGTACATACTAGTGACCAACTATAAAGCCAAACACCAGATGAGATAGATCTTGTGCTAAGCTAAGAGCTTGAAGGATCTGCAAACGAAGAGGAGGTTAGCACTTAGACATACGCGATGGCTTTGCCAAAGATTCCAACGGTCACGTTAGCACAAGTCATGAATGATGCAAAGGTAGAGAGAATTTAGAGAATTGAATAACATGATCTCAAAATCTCATAGTGTCAGTAATGCATCAGGAAGTGAAGTCACCTGAAATTGACGAATTGAGAGTGTTTAAATAAAATTTGGAGGCGATTAAAGCTCAAGGATACTTTGTCCAATTAGTCCATCCACTTAGGATCAGCCTGGTTAAGGGAAAACTGAACTCCATGAGATGTTCAAGTTTGTCCGAAGATGGTTAAAGGTAGTTAAAATTTGTGTATCCAGTATTATTCTTTATTGTAAACGTGGGTTGAAGCATGCTATGACTATCCTAAATTCTTTAATACTGTCAAAGTCAAAGAGAGTAATTTTAACTATCCTATATTTCTTATAGACAAAAATTTAATTAAATAATTTAAGTAAACCTCTTGTTCCCTTATCTAAACATACTTATTTGGTGAATTCTAGGAAACTTTTAGGGCACTGACACCATGTCCTGCTTGTAACTTTATTTATCATTAAATTATTACTTTAATTCTATAATTGGACCTCCCGAAGTAAGATAATATTGCTAGCTAGTGAATTAATATGGTTATTAAAATTGTTGTAATACTGTAGTAGAAGCCGGAATTTTTTTGTCGTTCTTTTAACCTGGAAGCAAATTTAGAAGAGTACTATTTGAAATTTGTTTCATACGATGTAAGCAAGAAATTTATTTTTCAATATATAATATGTTTTATTATGAGTCATTAAGAAAATTACAACCCTAACACGTTGTTTTAGTAGTTAAGGTGTGTTTCTTAATTATTCAAGTTAAAACTTTAATGTTTTAAAAAATCTCTTAAATACACTACTATGATAAAGAAAGTGTTCCCTTAAATCCTTTGGAGTGGGATTTAGTCTTATTTAACGAAAAAATTAGTTTGAATCACTGCCAGAACAAAACAAAAAAATTACAATAGGAGGCCAGAAATAAAAAATTTTGGGAAACATTGAATACTTGTTCTACTTCAACGTATGCCACTCAAATTTTTTCATTTGAGGGCTAAACTAGCTACTGCCCTGGCAGAGGAACCATCTTCACCTAGCGCCGCAGCAGCAGCAGCATCCTTGAACACTTTGATTCTTATTCAAGTTTCTATGCCTTCATCACCTTCCATTAGACTCTCTATGACCTTGGCAATTTCTTCTCTTTCTACTATGCCTGTTGCATTAGCTTTTTGCCTCACTGAGCTCATCTGTTAGCATTACTGCGTTCATTCTCTGCTTTGCAAACAGTGGCCAAGGTATCATTGGTTTGCCATAGACCATACTCTCTAGGGTTGAATTCCTGCCACAGTGAATCAGGAATCCACCTGTGGACCCATGTCTAAGTACTTCAATTTGTGGTGCCCACGATGGAACAACCAAACCTTGTCCTCTAGTTCTGTCGATGAACCCTTTTGGTAAGTGCTCTGGTTGATCCTCCTTTTGTGCATTAAGATAAGCAGAACTAGCAGATTCACTTGGAGCCCTCACAACCCACAAGAATTTGTGGCCACTAATTTCTAACCCAAAAGTTAGCTCATTGAGCTGGTCATGAGAGTGTTTCACCACTCCCGAAAGAGACTTATAGAACTGAATTTCGTGGCTGTTCATCCAACCATGTCAGGCACTCGTAACTCATTTACCTTTATACTTGACCCGTTTTGAATAATGGGTCCAGCTGGAAAAACAGGAGAGTTATGGGCATTATTCTCTTGCAGAGTTCTTATTACCTCTGGTTCCAAATCTACGAAGCTATTCACTATAAAAGCAACAGCTTAATGGAGTTGTTTACAGATATGAAGAATTGTTTTGTAGGCTTCACTTGACTTTTTCTGAACTGTTTCTGGAAGATCTTTGCCCTGAAAAGTTGCTCTGCAACCTGGAAATTTCACGGGTTCTGAGAAGTCTCCGAACCCACTAGAAATCATCTCAGCATCGACCTTTGGGAAAATAAAGACTGAAAGATAGTGAAGTAACTGATGAAGTAAAGTAAGTGTACGATGAGAGGTTGAGTTTCTTTGCGATTTCTAGTGCATCGACTGCAAAAATGTCATCAACCAAAGCAAATAGGTGAGTGTGAGAACTTAATGATCTCAAAGCATGGTGGAGAGATGGCAGAGAGCGAGTCACTGCGAGATGAATTTGGGCAGCAGGGTGAGCGTCAGGAAGGGGGTCCTCCATGTTCACTTGGGAAGAATAGTGGGGTGTATGGTTGGCGGGAGAGCTCCAAGAATGGCTTCCATGGTAGGGGAGGGGAGCCAATTGTGGGAATGAGGAAAGTGACATGGAAGTCATGATGGTGAAGAATGAGTTTCTTGGCAAACTCAACAAGAGGGATAAGAAGGCTAAGCCCCGGAGCTGGAACCATGGCGATGCAAGGGTTCTTTTTCTCCATGATATATTAATATGTAATATCATGATGGTTGGTGAAAAGTTTTCATTTTATAACTTTTAAGCACGTAAAGGAAAATGAGAGAAAAATCAATTGCCACCAATTAATTAAAGAATAATTGAAATCCTATGAGAAAAACAGGCACTGGGCCATGAAACTAGAAAAATGGTTCATGAGTCTAATTACACATGTGAAAGATATTAAACACACCACAACGTCCATCCTTCAAAAGAATTACCATAAATCATTTGTGCTCAAAATTCAAAGCATTTTAATTACCCTTTTATCGATGTGCTAGAAAAATAGGAAATGAAAAGACCAGATCTACCTTATTAGATAAGTACATACGTACTTTAAGAAGGATTAAGGTTAACATAATTTAAAAGTATTTGATGAGATTGTGCCTAAGGAAGATATATGATCCATTTCCTAGGACGACATTATTTAGATTTGCCTAGGGAGCTCATCTCTAAGGTGAAAGCTGTTTTGGATAAAGTTGGAGAGAATAAGACCTGTTTTACTAGATAAATACCTACATACTCCCAATGGATAACGGTCGATGTAGTTTGGATGTTTTGATGAGATTTTGACTAGAAAGGATATATGATCACTTGCTTAAAGATGATTAGACAATGCTAAGGCAATACGTTGTCACACAAAGTCAAGGAAAATGGATAATGTGGAGGCATTGAATCCTTACCTAAAGCCAAGAAAGTAAGACAATGCAGAGGCACAAAGCCCTCTCCCAGAGCCTAAGAAGCGAACAATGCGAAGGCACCAAGTCCTCAAACAAAGCCCATGGAATTAGAATAATGTGAAGGCACTAAGTCCTCACTCAAAGCCCTAAAAATATGATTGATCATTTAAGGAGTGAACGATGTAAAAATGTTAAAGAGAAATTAACGCTTCAATTCTAACAACACCCTTAATTTTATGATTCTTCACATGCTTAGGCCACTGGGACCTTCGTATTAAAGTTCATTAAATCACCAAAAGAGTTTCAATCAAAGTAGAACCCAAAGTGTTCAAAAGATGTTAATTTTTGCTTATTTTATTTTCGTTTCGCTTATTTTATTTTCAAAAAGGCCTTTGAACCTAATTTTAATTTTTGAGAAACTCTTATTTTATTTTTATTATTTTCTTCAATAATAATTAAAGTGAATTGGGCACCTTTCTTCCATTGGCAGGGGCTAAAATAAGTGAAAACAACCCAATAAAAAAGAAGAATATAAAGAAAAAAGAGGGATGGCTTACATCTTACAATTGGGATCAAGGGGGATGAAAAATGAGACAAGCTAAACTTAAAACAGAATGAATGAAAAGTAAAGCACAGTAAAAAATATAATCCAAATAAAAAAAATCAAATCAAACAACCCAAAGTCTACAAACAAAGTGAATTTTAAAATAGTTTTTTGATTTTATCTTTTCAATTTTTATATTTTCTTAATTATTTTTGTATTTTTAAATTTATTTAATTTTTTTGTACATTTTAAATCAAAATAGAAAAAAAGGGAATAGACAAAATACAGTGTTGGCACATAACTTGAGAGATAGGCAATTTTGAGACTATAAAGTTGCTACTGTTGATGAATTTATATAAGGGGATGCTATGCTATCGCCCCCAAAAGTTTTATTTATTAAATTAAGTTCACAATATTATAAAATTTAAATTCATCCAAAAGTATTCCAAAAAATTTAGAAAAACTCATTCAAAAACTTTACATACATCATACAACAAAAGCCCCAAATAAATTTGTCAAAATATAAACAATATCTTATTATTAAATTAATATCTAAACACCATGATATTGAAATTGACACACAAAAATTCCTAAAAATATGGGAAAAAATATTCAAATACTCTACATCTGTTATGCAATAAAAGCCTTAAAGAAATTTTAACAATAAAAATCTACATATACTCCAATTTGAACATTTTAATTCGGATTTGAATATAACTATTACACATAATACTAAATCATAAACCAACTCCATACACTACTAAATACTTACTTACTAGCATGATATATTTAAATAATACTAAAAATCAACCAAAAACTAACCCACATGTATCAAATTTAAGAAGAAAATTCAAAGGTAAAAAAAGGATAAAACATTGGCTAACTTGAACTCAAAAACTTCTAATGAAGGAAAGAGATGGACTAAACACCACTTCACCTTCCTAGAAAATGCCCGAAGATGACTAGAGAATCAAGTTTGACAGAGAAACTAGAAAGAAAATGATTTTCAAAGAATAAAAAATGTTAGAAACTAAAATGGCAAGTGAGGATGGGTATGGTGTTATATTTTCATATTTCTCATGGATTTTCTCACGGAATATAACTGTAAGAAACATTCTCACGGACATTTTCCGTGAGAAATGTGGACCAAAGGCTGCGCCTCAATTATTAAATATTTCTCACCGTTGTTCTCACGACACAAATATCCATGAGAAAGTTTCTCAGAACTATTTTCTGTGAGAAATTAGAATGAAACTATGAGTTTTATATTTTCACCTTTTCTCACGGAGATTCTGTTTGTGAGAACATTTCCCACGACTGTAGTTTGTGAGAAAGTTTTCGCGCCAACTGACACCAATATTTTCTCACGGTATTTGTCACAACGTTCTCATAGATGTTCTCATGACTGAGTCATCCGTGAGAAAATACGTGAGAACTAAGAATTCTGTGAGAAAGTCATGAGAAAATCCGTGAGAAAATCTATGAAAAATTCTCACAGAAATTATGGTCGTAAGAAAATCTGTGAGAAAAATCGTGTTTTCTAGTAGTGCCACCATCGAGACTGTAGCATAACATCTTTTGTCTCCACCTCTCACTTTTTTTTTTGTTCTAGTTTTTTTTTTACTTTTTTGCATTAATTAATTATTTTCTTTGCTATATATTTTTTTAGAATTTTTTGAAATGTATTTGAGTTTTTTTAGAATTTTTTATACTTCTTATATTATTCATTCATCATTTTTTTTAATTTACTTTTTCATAAGTAAAATTTCAAAAAAAAAATTCAAAATAATATATAACAGAAAATAATTAATTAATACAAAAAATCGGAACAAAAAACCAAAACACTAAGAGGTAAAGAAAAAAAAAAATATTATGATACCATCCATCATTAGAACAGTAGCATAGCATCCTTTTATATAAAAGCTTTAATAGGTATCGACTATTACTGTACCCATGCAATCCACAAGTTGCTTTAATTTTAATTTAATTATAAAAATTCTAATTTTAAAGTAATAAAATAATTCCTTTCAATTTTCAATTAAATATCAAGTATTATACATAAATGTTAAAAATTGTAAAGCTCATTTGGTACGACAAATATATAAATCTCACCAGCTCATGTGGACTGACGATTCACCCAGTGTCTTGTATCTTCGTATATAAACATATATATATCACAAGCTTATGTGGACCTACAATTCAACCAGTTTCTTTCATCTTCAAGTCAACTACAGAAGTTGAAGTCACCTTTGCAAGTCAACCAGCCCTAAGCATAAGACCGCTCTGGTAATTTTGCATATTTTTTAATAACTAGGTTTTCTTCGACATATTTTCTATGTAATTAACATTTTTGACATAATTAGAATTGGCTTGGAGCTTAGGGTACAAACATATACAAGTTGAAAGTGATTCACATTCTTCGATCATCTTAACTAATCCACGAAATTGGGAATGGTTCGGCAGGTGATAGTCACCTAGTAAGTAGAATAACGAAGCGGCAACTAACTTTCAAACACATATACAGAAAAAATCGAAGCATTGCGCAGACTACTTGCCAAATCTCAGTATCAACTTGAATATATACATCCAGATGTACAAGAAATTATGTAAATGGATATATATAACGGTCGGCTTGTTTTGTTGAAAATTTGTTTAAGTATTGGTTTGGTTAGGGAAAGAAAAAACTTTTTTAATAATCTAATTTTCGCTTCACTTTTTTTGAAAATTTGTTCTAAAAAATAAATAACTAAATAATTTTTAATTTTTGTTTAAACTCAATATTATCAACCTATTATCATTCTCCACCTTAATTGTTGTTAAAATCATTTAATCGGACTTGAGGCTAAACTCAAACTTAGTAAGAATTTTAAAAATGAGCCGAGTGATGACCTAGGTTCAAGCATTTGGACTAAGCTTAGACTCAATTAAAGATTTTGAAAATGAGTGGATATTGAGCCTAAATGAGCTTAAACTTAAACATTTTTATTAGAGTGAGTTCAAAATGAAATAAAAATTTAAAAATAAATTGGGCACAATCTTAAGTTTTTTTTTTCCCTATGGAAAGTTAGGATACCACTAAAGAAAATTTTATGTAATTCAAACAAAATAAATTCATAATTTTTTTCATTAAAGAAACAAAAAATTTATGATATCTTTTTTTAATGTTTGTTAAAAAAATTAAAGAGTTTTATTTTTTCAGGAAACGAACAAAGAGAATATGTGTAAATGATTTATTTGGGTTACATACTTGCTTTTTGTGGGTTATGGAGTGACTGAAATACTGATATTCAATTAATCGTTTGGATCGCTCGGCCAACCTCTTTTGTTTACACAATGATATTTTGTTTTACTACTTTTGCATTGATAAATTCTGCCTATGAAGGTGGAGCTGAAAGTAGATTGTTAGAGAGTACATGGAGGGTAAATTAGCAAAATGGAGATGGGACAAAGAACAGTGCCGTAGAGAAGACGCTACTTGTCAATATTAATTTAATTTGAATTTTGAATTTTATTATATTTTCTAGAAATAGAATTTTCGATTTGATTAGATTATTGGAATTGTCCTATAGTTAAAAGCCATTGTTCCTTTCACCATTGTTACTTATCGGATCCTTTAAGTGTCATTTTCCATATCATCGTGGCTTCTTAATTAGCACTATTAACATTTATGTTCCATATATAACCGAAAATAAGGCTTTAATTCCTAAAAAATCCAAATGCAAAACAATTGTATCTTTGTGAAATTAAAAAAAAAAAGAAATTTATAAAAATCCCATATGCTTAGATAAACAGTAATTCACAAAACTCAATATTTCGTGAAAAATGACAGTTTGTCATCAATTAAACCAAATGTTAATTCCAATCTTGCAATTGAACACTTAATTGTGTACTGAGTAGGATCTTCTTTAATTCCGTGCACGTTTAATTAGATACGTAGAATGTTCGTTAGTGATTTTGTTTGAGTTGAAGAAATTAATAATTTAAGAAATATAAAGAATATTTAAAAACTTAAAAGACAAAATTAGAATAAAAATTACTTAAAGGATCAAAGCGTACCAAAAATATTATATCCATTAAGCACCGTTATGATTTACAGTAGTTTTACAGTGTTTTGGGCTTAATACAGTTGTAAAAATATTACATATCATTCTTTCTTTATATATCTGCCCAAGCTTGATGATCATGAAATGATCTCTAGTGCGTTCGGAGACTTACCAGAACCCATGAATTACTGTTTTAATGAGTAAATTACAGTTTTAATATTTAAAAAATTCTAAAATTTTTAATTTAAATTTTAATAATTTTTTAATTATATCTGTTAAGAATAGGGGTGATAAGAGCTCTGCAAGAGAAAGATGGCAATAACCCTGCTGTTAATTCAATTAGAACCATTATACAAACCATCTCAAATCCAATTGATTTTCATTCTTTGGGATTTAACTGTTCTTATTTTCAAATTAATTTTCGTATTTCAATGGCGCAATTTAAAAAGTTATAAAAAAAAGATATAAGAAAATTAGAAGATTAAATAACCATATTTCACGAATTAAAACACAATCAACCAACAGAAAATCATTTTGTTGTATGGAATTTACTTAGCCATCATTCTTTGTTTCTTTGTTCAATAAAAATTAAAATCAGAACTTACAATCAATTTCTTTTTGGTTAGAAATCACAGAAAATGTTTATTAGAATTATGTAGACTTTGATCTTTCACTAAGAATACATACAAGTCCTAGGTTCTCATCCTAGGTTGTGTCTCGCAAATATTTTTATTTTTCCTTTGTTCTAATTTTTATTTTATCTCCATTTTACATAGTTTATGTGTGTGTCATGATAAGGATAATTTAAATAAAATTTAGGCGTTACTATTTTTGTATGACTTTTTTAGAAAGAGTAACCAATTCACGTACCTTAGTTAAACTTTTTTTTTTTAATCAAATTTAGAGGTCACCATGCATTTCAATAATTTGTGCTAAGTTCATAAATGAAGAAGAAACATTACTCTTCTAAAAATGGGCATTGTGAATATATAACATTTTTTCTATGCGTAATTAAAAATTTTAAAACCATACTTGGTTCATTCAACACTAAATTTTAAAAAAGATTTTTTTTAATAACTAACATTTTCACCTTAATGATACTTAAGTGTAGTATTATCTCTTCATTAAGATATCTTAAAGATGTAATTATATAATATGTAACATTCCTTCTTTATTAGTCAAAGGTTGACCTTCGAGGATTGATGCTGGAGCTTGTTTATGATACCTTTAAGTATAGGAAAATACTATCCTACACTCCACCCCCCCTTTTTTTTTTACCTTTTCTATTTTTTATGTTTTTTTAAATTTTTTTTTACTTTTTAAAATTAATTAACTATTTTTTATCTTATGAATTTTTTTCAGAATTTTTTAAGATGTTTTTGAATTTTTTCTTGAATTTTTTTACATTTCTTTTACTATTCATCTCTATTTTTTTTATTATTTATTTGTAACTTAAAATATTCAAAAAAAATACAAAAACATCCCAAAGAATTCTAATAAAAATACATCATATAAACATAATTAATTAATTTTATAAAATAAAAACTATTAAAAAAATTTTTAAAAAAATTCTAAAACTCCCATACAGCCACAAAATTGTGGCTGTAGGGGGATGCTTCCCTTAAATATAGGGAAATGTATAGTATGTATCATTCCATTCTTTTTGTTGTTGTAATCTTTGTATAAGCTAGGATCTCTTCTTTTTTTTAATAGATAAATAGTATTTCAATTTTAGAGGAGAGCGAAAATGTTAACTCGACATTAAAATTAACTAATATTTAATATTAAGAAATGTTTTTGGACCTTTATATAAAGATCTTTTGTTTATATAAAGATCTTTTGTACTAAAAAATATAAAATAATTTACTACAAGATAATTGATTTGTTGGTGATTGTAATTTCTTCTCTTATCTTTCTTATGTAGTCTTAATGATCTGGTTTTATTTTTTTGGTTGAGCAAATCAAAAAACCAAAAAACAAAAGGAGACAGCATTAACTATCCAGACTCCAGAGTCACTACTATTAAAGATTCAGCTCCAACGCTATAACTAATAGGGGTATGCACGAGTCGATTTATTTCAGTTAATGAACCAAACTAACGACCAAACTGGTCAAACTTAGATGGTTTGATTTATTTCGGGTTTTTAAAATTTTGGCGTAAAAACCAAACTGTTAAATAACGGTTTGGTTCGATTCAGCTCAGATTGTCGTTTTTTTTTAATTTTGTTTAAATGCAATAATTAATATATATTTATTATTATTATATATTATATATATATATATTATAAATTATAATATTATATAACTATATTATAAACTATAAATTATAAAATTATATATTATATATATAATTAATTAAGTATAAACGGTTTGGTTTGGTTAATCACAGTTTTAAAAATTTAAAATTGTTGATCAAATCGTGTATTGTTCGGTTATGGTATTTCTTTACCGAACTGAATTGCTCAAGGCTTGATTTGGTTATTTTTCTCCTGAGTTCGGTTCAGTTCGAACAGATTAGTTGTTTAACCTGTCCAATTGCTCACCCCTAATAACCAAGATGTAGCCATTTTAAGGAGTTGTTTGTTATAATGATATTTTGATTGTGATATTTTAGATCATAGATTATATTGAATATATATGTATTTAATATGTTGTTATATAAGATAATATCTAATGTTAATCTAATGTCATAATATCACACCATATTAGATGATATTTCATATTATTAAAAAATTATAACATCTCACATCATATTATTTTTAATTATTAATTATATAAAATTTCAATTGAATATTTTTTAATAAATTTCAATTGATGTCAAACCAAACGTAAAAATGTTAGATAACATAATATCTTATACTTTAGTATCCTATATTAACATATTATGGTATATAAGATATTAATATTCCAAATACATTATAGTTACAGACAACCATAACAATGAAGATAATATTTTTTCTTAAGAAACATCAGCCTAAAATAATGTATCAAAATATATGTTATACTTAAAAATAATAATAAATAAATTACAAATCTCTAAAATATGAATTAAAAAAATTGGCAATTTTGAATTACTAAATAGTATTCATTAAATGAATAATTAATAACAAAGTATTAAATACATATTTATAGAAAAAAGTTATTAAGCAATATTTATAAAAAAATAAAATTGATTTTATTTAAATATATTATATTTTAAAAAAATATTTTGTGAGATTTATTATTTTTTAAATATTATTATGACATTATAATATTTTAAAATAATTAAAAATTTTATAATATGTGCAAAAAATTACAGAAGAAATTGACAAAAAAACGTATATTAAGAAAGGGATCTCAACTGCATGGGATCCAGTCAAATCTTGGACGGCGAAGATTCATCCAAATTTTTTTTATTTTTTTAAATGACACGCATATCAAAATAAAAAAATTTAAAAATTTTTTTGAACAAATCCAATTAATGCTGGACAACCAAATTTTTCAATTGAAAACCGTGCAGTCAGATCTGACTGCACGGAATCTAAATTGTTAAAAATGTTAGCAGCACCGAATAGTCAACATGTGTGTTTGACTTGTTCGTGGCCAATTATCATGAGAAGGCACAAATATTAAGAAAGTGAGCAGTACCTAATAGTTAGCTGCAATTTCTCTACACAGAAAAATATAAATTTTATAAAATTATAAAAAAGTTTAATCAATTATTATGTAATCAAAATTATATAAGAGAGATAAAACAAACTATAATGATTGGCTAAACATATTATTTTATAAATTTTGTGAAAAATAATTTTACAAAAGGAACATTTGCCTTTAAAGTTCTACCGAAAAGCAATCTCTAGAAAAAGTGGCCAAATACAATGAATAGTTTTTTTTTTTAATAGACAATGGTATTGTCATAACGTGACAATTGAAAAAAAAGTACTGTCATGACCTTAAGACGATAAAAACAAATATAGAGATAAGAAAAATGGAGTCACCACTAATTAATTAAAAAAATAATTGAAATCCTTTAAAAACCAAATACTAGCCTTTGGAACCAGAGAAACGATTTGGGAGTCTAATTACTCGTGGAGAAGGTGTTAGGCACTCCACAATGTCCATCCCTAAGATAATTACCTTAAATTGATAGTGCTAAAAAAAATCATTGTATCTTAATTAATTTAAATACCCTTTTTTGTTATTGAGATTCAGACAAAATAAAAAGATGAAATAACTAAATTTGTCTTACTGTGTAAGTGCCTACGTACCCCTATAAGATCAAAATCCACGTAATTCGATATAACTTAATTAGATTGTGCCTGGGAAAGATATATGATTAATTCCCTAAGGCAAAAAGTATTTTTAGATAATGTGAGAGAATAAATTTTCATACAAAATCTTATGATGAATTAAGACGATATGGGAAAATAAACTTCCACATAAAGTGTCACGCCTCAATTTAGGACTGTGACCGGCGTAGAGAATTACCCTTCAGGTAATTACCTATCAGCCTAAAATACCAATGCAGCAAATATCATTCAAAACCATTCATGAATAAGTGATAAAACTGAAATACCATTTCATAAAAATAGTTCTAAGTTAAAAATTTATTAGAAATTTTGCAGAGTCTCCCCTGAAATATGGACTATCCCAGGGTACAAATCTGCAAAACAATAAGGTGGACATGCCCACTATATTCCAGAAGCCTCAGTGGCTTAACAGAAAAACAGAAATAATCCATCATGGACTGTATATTCAAATTACACAGTACTATGCAATTTATAATTCCAGACCATGAAAACAACTAAAAATGTAATAAATCCTATCCAACATTGTCCACAATCCTCAAGTAACTTCCAATACTACTACTATTCAGATTATTCCCTACCAAGTCACTCAGCAGGTTCAAAAGGTGCAGGCGGAGCTGAAGATAAATCCCCAATCTGTTGATCTGAAAATGTTAAAGTGAGGGGTGAGTCCACTGACTCAGTGAGTAGAAAACAGACATACCCACTGATAACTAAACCCCTAGATGTAAAGTGAATTATTGCTAAAATATTTTAGGATTTCATTTAATACTTTATTATCATAGTAAGCACCTAATGCACCTTACATTTAGAAAGAAAATCGCTTTTACCTTAAAATCATACCACAGTAGTAATATTTAATATAATATCCAAAAAGACATTTACACCAGTAAACATTGTAATAAAATAAATATGAATTTCCTATGATCCATCAATCTACATAGGGGAGAACCTAAACTGAGAACACAGTGTTCCCGCTCCAGAGGATAAAATCTCAACTGGAGGGTAAACCGATCCTCACCTTCGGAAACTGCACTCACCGAAGGGAAATACTAAATTTTTGTTCTCTTCCGGGCATTCTTATCCAGAGGAACTATTCACAACAACACTCAATCTTCTGTCAGGAACTACACTTACTAATAGAAGTACCCTTTATCAGGAACTGCTCTCAACTGATAAAGGTTGCGACCTAGGTGCACCTAGTGGTTCCACCACCACTCTACTACGAATCCCAGATTTATAGTTCTAAATTTCTTTCATAATCCTCATACCATTCATACTTTCAAAATATCAAAATTCAGATATTTTTCATACTGTGGAATATAATAATAAATTTTACAGATATACATATATATCATTTTCTCAATTTTCTCAAATCCATACTCAAATAAATTATTTATCCACCAGATAAAATTTAACAGTTTAGCCATTAGGAGGTAAGTAAGAATCCACTCACCTTCGCTAAATTTAAAGACTTAATAACCAAGCTCCAAATGATTCTACTTTAGGATAGAGTTGGTTCCAGCGGGGTTGATTTCAGACAAGCCTATATGCGACCATATATGCATATTCCATTAGTATTCCAAATTCGATCTCTACTTTTTTCCCAGCACAACTCTACCAACTAGAAAATAACTTGACTGCTCAATTATGAATTCAACCAATGCTTCACGTTAGGTTTCAGTCATTACTGCAATAGCAGTCCAAGGAGTAAGATGTGAATTTTAAACCTAGTTTCTCTTTGGCATTTCATCGAACACCTAGTGTGCGTCCCAAAACTACATTCCAAACGAGCCTTACATATCATGAAATTTAATGCAGAAAGAAAAGGATGTTGAACCAACTTACACCAAGCATTTTTGGGGTTTGATTCACAACATCATTGTTTAAAAGAGGTTTCAATTCATTCCATAATTTGCCCCAAAAACGGAATTCTTTCCTAGAAGAATTGCCATATTCCTAGCCAAAACATTGCACAGAAAAAGTGGATGAATCACTTACAACAAATGAGAACTTGAAAAACTGGATTTGCAGAAGTGTTTGAATGCCCAAAACCACTCCCACACATCTCTGTATTACAGTTCAAAGAATTTGGCAGCAAGAAGCCTTCTGAACCACCGTAGCTACGCAGGACGCTTACCGAACCACCACTGGAAGCGTGCACCACGGTGGCTGGAACGGTGGCCGATTGTGAGTGGGTTGATCGCCGTTAGCTGCGTAGCGGATGGCCGGCGATGATGAAGCCAAAAATTAAGCAGTTTGGGCGCGCGAAGGAGGGGATTTTTTATATAGGTGCGCCGCGGAGGGAGAGATAGTTTCTAGCAGAATGGAGGAGAGGATTTGCTATTTAAAGAATTAAGGAGTTGGGGGACCCTTTAGTAATTTCTAAAAGTTCATAAAAGTTAAAATTTTGTTGTTTAGGCCTCCAACTTTGCATTAATTGCACTCGAACCCCTCGTCTAAATTTTTGTTTTAAGGCATTACAAGTTATATCCCCCTTACAAAGGAATTCGTCCTCAAATTCTAGGAAACTACTAAAGGTCCATTAACTAAGGGAACGTACCAAATAAGAATAGGTATTTCTCTTTCATGAGGGCTTCTGGTTCCCAAGTCGCATTTTCTTTCCCATGGCGTTCTCATATCACTTTCACCGAAGGGTATTCTTTGGATCTAAGCTTTCTAACTTGGCGGCCAACGATCATTACCAGTCGTTCCTCGTATGCTAACTGAGGAGTTAGTTCTACCGACACTTCTGGTATGACATGGCTATCATCCGGAACGTACTTTCTTAACATGGAGACGTGGAACACAGGATGTACCCCAGATAATGCTGGTGGTAAGGTAAGTCTATACGACACTGCCCCAATTCGCTGTGTGATAGGAAATGGGCCAATGTACCGTAGTGTCAACTTACCTCGCCAACCAAACCTCATTACTCCCTTCATTGGAGACACTTTAAGGAAAACCTGATCACCCACTTGAAATTCGAGTTCTCTCATTCGCTTATCAGCATACGCCTTTTACCGGCTTTGAGCGGCTAGTAATCTCTCACGAATGCCTTTTACCTTTTCTGTGGCGTCCATAACTAAGTCTGGCCCAAGCAACTTAATTTCTCCGATTTCAAACTATCCCACAGGGGACCTGCATTTACGACCATACAATGCTTCGAATGAGGCCATCTGAATACTGGAGTGGTAGTTGTTATTATAAGAGAATTCAATGAGTGGTAAGTATTTTTCCCAAGTACCCTCAAATTCTATAACACAGGCTCGTAACATGTCTTCTAGCACCTGAATTGTCCTTTCGGACTGACCATCGGTCTAAGGGTGAAAGGCAGTGCTAAAGTGTAATTGAGTCCCTAAGGTCTCTTGAAATGACTTCCAAAATTGAGCCGTGAACTGAGTACCTCGATCAGAGATTATCGACAAGGGTATACCATGAAAAGACACAATCCTGTCTAGACACAACTGTGCATACTGTGGAGCTACATAAGTAGTCTTCACTGGCAGGAAATGTGCACTTTTTGTGAGTCTGTCCACAATCACCCAAATTGAGTCATACCCTCTAAGGGTCTTTGGCAACCCAGTTAGGAAATCCATGGTAATCTGTTCCCACTTCCATACTGGAATTACCATATTCTGATGTAACCCTATAGGTCTCTGGTGTTCTGCCTTAACCTGTTGATAGGTCAAGCAATGAGAAACAAACTCCGCTATATCCTTCTTCATTCCATTCCACCAATAATGAACCTCAAGTCACGGTACACTTTATTACTTCCTGGATGCATAGCATAGGAAGATGAGTGGGCACAGTCCATTATCTGTTTTCTTAACTCATTCACTTTCGGCACCCATAATCGATCTCTGTAAAACAATATCTCTTGCTCATTCACTGTGACACCGGCATCATCTTCTGACTTCGCCCTCTCTAATAGTTTAGCCCTGTTAGGATTGTCTGCTTGAGCAGCTTTAACCTATTCCACTAAAGGTGACCGTACCTGAATGCCAGCCAAAAGTACATTGGATGGAGCTATATGTAATTCCACCTGACTGTTCTCCAAACCCTGCAACTCATGGATCAAGGGTCTACAGCCAGCTTCAACATGTGATAAGCTACCACTAGACTTTCTACTGAGTGCGTCTGCCACCACATTAGCTTTACCCGGATGATAAAGGATTGAACAGTCATAATCCTTAATCAATTTCATCCATCGACGCTGTCTCAGATTTAAATCCTTTTGTTCAAAGATATACTTCAAGCTTTTATGGTCGGTATAGATTTCACAAGTCTCACCATAAAGGTAATGCCGCCAAACCTTCAATGTAAACACAACAGCTGCCATCATAATGTCATGGGTAGGGTAGTTCTGTTCATAATTCTTGAGTTGTCTAGAGGCATAGGCAATAACCTTACCTTTCTGAATTAATACACAGCCCAGTCCAATTCGAGACGCGTCACAGTAAACAACATACCCACACCCATTCTCCGGTAAGGTTAAAATCGGTGCTGTAGTTAAATGTTCCTTCAACTTCTGGAAACTATCCTCACAGGCTGACACCCATTCAAACTTCACACTCTTCTGAGTCAATTTTGTCAAAGGAACCGCTATGCATAAGAAATCCTTCACAAAACAACGATAGTACCCTGCTAGACCCAGGAAACTACGGATCTCAGTCGGTGAAGACGGTCTGGGCCAATTTCTAACCGCCTTCACTTTCTTAGAATCCACATGAATCCCTTCCTTGGAGACTACATATCCTAGGAAGGCTACCTCTGAAAGCCAAAATTCACACTTAGAGAATTTAGTATACAGTTTATGTTCTCTCAAGGTCTGTAATACCATTCTCAAGTGCTGATCGTGCTCTTCTTCACTTCTAGAATATATCAGAATGTCGTCAATAAAGACGATAATGAACCGATCCAGAAACGACCGGAATACTCTGTTCTTATTTAGTTCTGAAGGCTGTCTTAGGAATGTCACTATTCCAAATTCGGAGCTGATGATACCCTGAACGCATATCTATTTTTGAAAAGCACTGCGCTCCTTTAGTTGATCGAACAAGTTGTTTATTCTGGGCAAGGGGTATTTATTCTTGATGGTGATCTTATTCAGCTATCTGTAGTCTATACAGAGTCTCAGTGAACCATCCTTCTTCTTCACAAACAACACCGGTGCCCCCCATGGAGAGATACTAGGGCAGACAAACCCTTTTTCTTTCAACTCCTTTAACTGTACCTTCAACTCCTTAAGTTCACCAGGGGCCATCTTGTATGGAGGAAGTGATACTGGATTGGTTCCTGGATGAGTATCAATACAGAACTCAATTTCCCTCTACGGTGGGATGCCTGGTAAATCCTCTGGAAACACATCAACAAATTATTTTACCACCGAAACTTCTTATAATTGACGTTCTGGACTTTCAGTATCCTAAACAAAAGCTAAGTAAGCCTCACCACCCTTCCTCAATAACTTCTGTGCTCCTAAGGTAGAAATAAGCTTGGTAGATATTTCACTTTTGTCTCTGTGAATCATAATCGGTTCCTTCCCAGATAGACTGATTTTCACTGTTTTATCAAAACATTCCAACACTGCATGATGGCTTGCAAGACAATCCATCCCTAGAATCACATTAAACCTGTGGATATTCAGAACAATCAAATCTACTAACAACGATTCACCACAGATACTGAGTGAACAGGACTTCACCACGTCAACAGCCGTTAATGACTCTTGTAGAGGTGTAGATACCTCTAGTGGGTGCTTTAGTGGATCAATTGACTTCATCAATTGTGATAATAGATAAGGAAAAACAAAGGAGTGGGTCGCTCTAGGGTCAAATAATGCAAATACCGGAATTGATTCAAGTAATAAAGTACTGGTGACAACGGCGTTTGAAGCCATAGCATCCTGTCTTGTCAGAGCGAGTACTCGGGCTTGTGCTCCAAGGCAACCACCATGGCCTCGACCTGCCATCCCCCTACCCACGCCCCTGGTGGGCTGGGCAGGGTATTGAGCTGATGCCATAGAGGACTGCTGTACTGTATTCGAAGCTGTCGAATTGGTGCCACTTCTAGAGGGTGTCACCTTCACTGAGCATTCTCTCCAACCATGGCCTGTCTGGACACATCTGAAACATGCACACCTCACCCCACGACAAACACCAGTGTGGAACCTACCACATGTACCACACGCAGGTGTAGTCTGAGCCGGTGACTGGGTGTAAGGACGATTCCTCCCATAATGGTAGTTATTGGAAGTCGGCTATTGTGGGCGCTGGTCAGAACACTAAGATGGATACGTGTTTGACGTAGCAGATGCTTTCGGAGGACAGGAATCAGATCTAGCCCTCTTCTTACTAGTAGAGGCATTATCTGTGCGGCCGTTCTCCTTCAGCATATTTTCAAACTCCGTAACCCGATTATATACTTGCTTATAGGTGCTATCATCAGTGGCATGAACTGCACTGTAGAAGTAGGGTCCCAACCCCTGTACAAAGCGTCGAACCCTCTCTCTCTCATTCGAAACAGCATAAGGTGCGAACTAAGAGAGTCGCAGGAATCTGGCAGCATTCTCGGAAACAGACATCTCTCTGGTTTTTCGTAAAGAGAGGAACACGTTAGCCTTGGCTTGTCTTTCTCCCTCAGGAAGAAACTGTTGCAGAAATGCAGTCTTGAAGGAATGCCAAGCATTCTCCAGTTCCTCCAACGGTCCCCGTGCCTGCCATACTCGAAACCAATCTACAGCAGAACCATCCAATTGAAGCCCCACCATCCTCACGGCTATCAATTCAGGGCAATCAGTGATCCTCCATAAGTTCTCTACATACTCTAGGAACTGTTGAGGATCAACCGTTGATTCCACTCCTGAAAATCGAGGGGGTTTCATTTTCTGAAATTCCGGCAGAAAGTTTCGGAGAGTAGGAATCACCACAGGTATTGACGAAGTAGGGACAACTGCGGCCACTGGAACACTCGCCAGTGGAGCTGATGCGTTCACCTGAGTCATCATCGTGACTAAGGTGCGAAGGGCCTGTCGTATCTCCTGCGCCCATTCAGGAACTACTGCCTGAGGTGGAGGAGCAGAAATAGGGGAAGGAGTACTCTCAATCTCCTTTGCTGGCAGATGAATTCTGGGTCTCCCTCGACCCCTAGGTCTACCCCGACTCCTAGGCATAGTCACGGGTCTGATGGATGCTCCTTCAGACGCAGTAGCCTCATCCTGTTCTAGGCTAGTACGGGCTTGAGTTTTCGGAGGCATTGTCCTATAAGAAAGAAAGAACAGGAACAGTTTTAGTTTGGTAGGCAATTGTATTGGGTAATTTTAATTAGAATATATTTGAGTATTATTAGAGTACTTCAGGTTAGGTTTTAACATACTGACTAATGACAAGTGCTCCCGGGTGCACTACCACTAGTGGGGTCTGCCGTTCCCCGTAGCGTGGACTTGTTGGAGACCTCTATATGCCCTAACCACATGCCTAGACCATGCTCTGAAACCAACTTTGTCACGCCCGTGATTGGCGTAGAGAATTAACCTTTAGGTAATTACCTACCAGTTTAAAATACCAATGCAGCAAATATCATTCAAAACCATTCCTGAATAAGTGATAAAACTGAAATACCATTTTATAAAAATAGTTCTAAGTTAAAAATTTATTAGAAATTTTGGCAGAGTCTCCCCTGAAATATGGATTATCCGAGGGTACAAATCTGCAAAACAATAAGGTGGACATGCCCACCATAATCCAGAAGCCTCAGTGGCTTAACAGAAAAATAGAAATCATCCATCATGGACTGTATATTCAAATTACACAGTACTATGCAATTTATAATTCCAGACCATGAAAACAACCAAAAATGTAATAAATCCTATCCAACATTGTCCACAATCCTCAAGTAACTTCCAATACTACTACTATTCAGATGATTCCCTACCAAGTCACTCAGCAGGTTCAAAAGGTGTAGGCGAAGCTGAAGATAAATCCCCAATCTATTGATCTGAAAATGTTAAAGTGAGGGGTGAGTCCACTGACTCAATGAGTAGAAAACAGACTTACCAACTGATAACTAAACCCCTAGATGTAAAGTGCAGTACTGCTAAAATATTTTAAGATTTCATTTAATACTTTATTATCATAGTAAGCACCTAATGCACCTTACATTTAGGAAGAAAATCGCTTTT
Source organism: Ceratonia siliqua (assembly GCA_034509205.1). Taxonomy (NCBI): domain Eukaryota; kingdom Viridiplantae; phylum Streptophyta; class Magnoliopsida; order Fabales; family Fabaceae; genus Ceratonia; species Ceratonia siliqua. The sequence goes on from JASKGM010019428.1 coordinate 30,875, forward strand.
ACCT